>JAWPHD010007326.1:0-130605 GCA_037043455.1 Cyrtodaria siliqua
TCTTTGAATTAAGACCATTTCATTTATGTGACAAAGGGGTGTTTTGGGGGGAAAGGTTGATCAGTCTGCGAGTTACTCGCAGGCAGATCTGGGTTTACAATGGATGCAAAGGCTATTACAGTCGTGCTTAGCGGGTTACGGGTTAATTAATACACCAAGTCTTAAATTAATATTAAATGTCTGCCTGCTTTCAATATAAATGTTTAATATTGATATGCATGGAATAATTCATTCCAACTGAAAGTAATTAGTCTCCCCTACTCCAAAGACTGGTAAACTACCTGAAAAAAGACATTTTCACCTTGACACCCCAAGATTTGTTAACTACCTGAACACAGAAGTTTTTCACCTGGACACCACAAGACTGGTAAACTACCTGAATACAGACCTTTTTCACACTGATACCCCGAGACTGGTAAATACATGAAATTCAATGCAGACCTTTTTCACCTTGCCATCAAAGACGTGTAAACTACCTACATACATACCTTTCACTTTTATACCCCAAACTTGTTTACTACCTGAACATAGACATTTTTCAACTTGACACATCAAGACTGGTACTTCATGAATACTGACCTTTTTCACCTTGCCATCAAAGACTGGTAAACTACCTACATACATACCTTTCACTTTTATACCCCAAAACTTGTTTACTACCTGAACATAGACATTTTTCAACTTGACACATCAAGACTGGTACTTCATTAATACTGACCTTTTTCACCTCGACACCAGAAGAATGGCAAAATACATGAATACAGGCCTTTTTCATGGTGACACCAGAAGACAGATACACTACATGAATACACACAGACCTTTTTCATTTTAATACCCAACAACATGAACAAGTAGTTAAATACATGAATAAATTGGTGAACTATATAAATACAGACCTTTTTCATCCTGACATCCCAAGACTGGTTAACTACCAGAATACAGAACTTTTTCATCTCGACGCCTCACTACTGGTAAACTACCTTGCCTAAAGAAAGACATTTTTCACCTTGACACCCAAAGATGGTAAACAACCTGAATACAGATGGACCTTTTCACCTTGATGTCCCAAGACTGGTAAACTACCTAAATACAGACAGACATCTTGACACTGCAAGACTGGTAACCTACCTGAATACAGACAGACCTTTTTCACCTTGACATCCCAATACTGGTAAACTACAAGAATACAGATATACCTTTCTCATCTGGACACCCAAAGAGTGGTTAAATATATGAATAGACTGGTAAACTACCTGAATACAGACCTTTTTCACATTGACACACCAAGACTGGTAAACTACATGAATACAGACCTTTTTCACATTGACACACCAAGTCTGGTAAACTACATGTATGCATAAAGAACTTTCTCACCTTTACACCCCAAGACTGGTAAACTACCTGAATACAGACCATTTTCGTCATGATGTCCCAAGACTGGTAAACTACCTGAATACAGACGGACCTTTTCACCTTGATGCCCCAAAACTGGTAATATACCTGAATAAAGACAGACCTTTTCACCTTGGTGCCCTAAGACTGGTAAAATACCGGAATACAGAGAGATTTTTTCACCTTGACACCACAAGTCTTATAAACTACATGAATAAATACCTTTTTCACCTTGACACCCCAAGACTGGTAAACTACCTGAATAAAGACCCTGTTAACTTTGACACCCCAAGACTGGTAAACTACCTGAATACAGACCTTTTTCGTCATGATGCCCCAAGACTGGTAAACTACCTGAATACAGACTTGATGCCCCAATACTGGTAATATACCTGAATAATTACCTTTTTTTTACCTTGACACCCGAAGACTGGTAAACTACCTGAATAAATACCTGTTTCACCTTGACACCCAAAGACTTGTAAACTACCTGGATAAAGACCCTGTTTACCTTGACACCCAAAGACTTGTAAACTACCTGGATAAAGACCCTGTTTACCTTGACACCCCAAGACTGGTAAACTACCTGAATAAATACCTTTTTCACCTTGACACCCCAAGACTGGTAAACTACCTGAATAACTACCAGTATACAACATCAATACAGACAGACATTCACTTTGACACCTCACAACTGATAAACTTAAAAATACAGATTATCTCTCTCATCTGGACAGCCAAAGAGTGGTTAAATATATGAATAGACTGGTAAACTACCTGAATACATAATTTGTTCACCTTGACATCCCAAGACTGGTAAACTACATGAATACAGACCTATTCACCTTGACACCACAAGACTGGTAACCTACCTGGATACAGAACTTTTTCACCTCGACACACCAAGACTGGTAAACTACATGAATACAGACCATTTTCAATGTGACATCCCAAGACTGGTCAACTTCATGAATACAGACCATTTCTAACGTGACACCCACAGACTGGTAAACTACCCGAATACAGACCGTTATCAACTTGGCACCCCAAGACTGGTAAACTACCTGCATAATATTATACAGACAGACATTTTTCACCTTTACACCCCCAAGACTGGTAAACTACCTTTTCCACATTGACACCCTCCAAGTCTGGTAAACTACCTTTATACAGACCTTTTTGACCTTGACACCCCAGGAGAAGAGGTGGCGAGTGATAAAGCAGCTGTTGGTGTCCGCACACTGTCCCTTCAGTATCTCATCTCCTATTACTGAAAGTACAAAAGCAGTTCACTGAAATTGTATTCACTATGTATATGGTGAACTACAGCACTGGAAATCAATGTGTTTACTTTACAATGAAGAAAGTTTGTTATTTACTCATGGATACATATACTTTATGAATTATTTTATGTACAACCCATCGAGTCAATCAAATTTCAGTACACTGTTTAATGGAGCAAAACAAAATAATATAAAATATACACATGATATACAATGTATGTACATTTATGTTTCATGATAAGGTATTAAAAGAAATAGTTTTGCATTATTTAGAGAGCATTCTTCTATGTTATTTATAGCTGGTCACATGAATAGCGTAGTATAATCTGAATTCAGAGACCTCAGGTTCAAGCCTCATTGGCACCACTACGTGTCTTTGGTGTGTCAATCCTTTGGCAAGACATTTCATTTAAAGGGACACATGGCAATCTTTAAGTATTTATCTGAATATCAAGCATGTATCTGTAGGATAAGTTGAAGTAACCAATACTGGCTTATATTCAACGGCATGAAAATTAGCCTCGCGATTTATTAATCCAGTATTGTTTACACAATGACGTCATGCAACTGTCATTGTTGATATCAGCGCGCAACTTTTATCTTCCCCATGTGTAAGTCAGGCTTTCCATCACCCATGTAAAATGCGGATTTCCTTATATGTATGGAAGAATTCCCTATAAAGTTAAGACTAAAGTTTCAGATGTTTTAACTTTTCAGTCGTATACAATTCTTACTTTGACTCAGTAAAGATTGATCATTATCATAGCTATAGCAATTGCTACTGGTTTACAAGTAACGTTGTAACTCAGTTTGGTATATACTTATCAGTCCAGCTGTGTATTCATCATCTGTGCTGGTGCCATTGGTTGTGGGGTTGATGGACGACATTGATTCTGACCTTAAATGACGAGCAATAAGTGACAGTCTACGTATGCATGGGGAATGACGGGATAAGTTGCTACAAATGTTTTGCATTTCAAAACATGGAAGCGTGATGTACAGCTGTTTGTGTCATGTTTCGTCTGTACGCTGATCACTTTTCAAACTTCCGTATTTATTGTTTTCAATGTCATTAGCGGCTCAATATAAATTTTGAACGAAATTTTACGTAACAGTTGTTTTTACGGAGGAACCGTCCCAAAAGCGTCTGAAAAGTGTAGATTATTTTGAGGCGCTGAAATCAAAACAAACTATTACTCGAAATTCGAGTCAAATCTCTTAACACCGTTGCAATAAATAAGAAGTAACTTCGCAAAAGGAAACGATATTTACAGAATACAGAGAAATAGGTACATGATCGTGTTTGATCGCTGATTGGGCAACAACAAATTTTATTGCACCTCGCAAAATCCTACGAATTTCATTGGATTAGAGCGGTCACATGGTGACCCTCTATTATTCTATAGTGGGTCAGTAGATTTCATAGAGGGTCACTAAAACAATATAGACTACAAAGTTTAAATCATTTGCAAATAGTTCTTTAAGGCGTTAGTGACAAACATAATAAGTAAATTAATAATGTTTTTAAACTGTACCGGTCGTGACGTCAACGTCATGAAGTCAAATTATGCGAACATCTCAATGACGTTCCTTTAAAATGGGTTAAATATCGGTGTTTGCCTTGAAAAAGGTGCTCGATGCAATAAATCAGTTATTGGGTTTGTTACTGACCCCCTACAGAAATATGTGGGGTCAGCCAGATATATAGGGGGACTCGGCTATTGCCTCGCCCCCTATAAATCTTACTGACCCCACATATTTCTGTAGGGGGTCAGTAACAAACCCAATTACTAATAATGTTGTCCGATGGTTTCACTGTCCTTTTCGTTTTAAATATTTTATCTGTCTGGGTGCACTTTATTCGTATGCCGATCGGGATGCGCCGGACAGAACCGGTCACGTGATCGGTACACCGAAATGTGCCGAGCTATTTTATCAGGGCTAGACAGCATATGCCGTTGGATGCGTGTGCAGTCACCCGGAATGAATAGAGTGAAAATTGGGTTAAACAGGTAAACCGCGGCATATAACCATGATACAAATAAAGCGAACACCTGTGTACGATAAACGTTTTTACGTCTATGTCAGTGGAAGTGTCCCTGATTGTCACGCGGATGGTCTGGTGTTTGAATGCTAGCTTTCGGAGCTGCAGTGGCCGAGTGGTTTGATGTAAACCAATGGGAATAACTGCTGCCACGCAGTATGGGACTTGAACCAGGGATGCCTCGCTTACAGAGCTAGTGCTGAGTACTCCATATTGCCACACTCCACTACCCCCTCCCTCAACCAACATATTTGTTATTTTAATCCAGTTGAAGTAGTCAACCCTTTTCAAAATTTAGACCAATTTTTCCATTTGCCACTTTGCACAACATCAAATTGTTTATCTTTAAATTTTAAATCATAATTAGCTAGCAGTAAGAGGTGAACTTGGAGCTTACCCTATTGGCATTTATGTAGTTATACACTCCATCAAATATTGGCTACACCTTCATAAACAGTAACACGCAGTCACTGGCATATAAATAAATATAAAAAGATCGGACTGGGAAAGTAGCACTCAAGGAGGACAAGCAACCACAAAACACAGAAACAAACATGCAAACTGACAAACAAGAAGGCAAAAAAAAAAAAAAAAAATGCAAACGACATCACAAACACAAAAGGGTTGACAATAGGGCTACCGCCTTGAAACGGTCAATGGCAAAGTAGGCCACTAGGCGTTTAAACCAGTTCTAGGGTGCACCAAACCTCACACTTACCCTACTGTCATCCCATTAAAACAGGACAGTGTAAATAAAGAAATCCCCGCCATAATCTAATCTCTTACCAACAAGGCAGCATAAATAGGATGAATGTTTAAAGGACAGTGAATCAGACATGGATTCTGAATGGATATTGGCCATTAAAAACATTTTAATACACCTCGGTTTCGAACATTCGAACACAGGTTAAACAAAACTCAGGGGTGCAAAATATCACTTGACCGCTCGCCATGGCGACCAGAACGTCACGGAGGTCAAGTCAAAAATCATAAATACTAGACCGATCGGTCGATCAGTTTTATTGTGGTGAAGAAAAAAATACCAATCTTTTCAGTTTCAAAACAAGCGCGTATTGGTAACTAGGTTAACAGACTGTATTATCGTAATGTTAACATCGAAAGTTTACTAAATACACTTCACGTAAACTAATCTGGCAGGTGTGTGTGAAATTTGGATTACTCTGATATTTATATATGAGTCAGCGTGTGAAATATTTATGTCTACACCGTTGATTTTCCTGTAGGTTATAATAGCGTAAATGAGTCTCCATTGCCCTTCCATAGTAAAGTTAGCAATCCATCCAAAGGAAAAAAGAGAAACATCCTGAAGGTGAACTGTCGGTGAACAGCGAGAGTCGTTGTACAAACGGAATATACAGCGATGCTTCAGCAGAAAGTATGTCACAACAGATCACCATCCAGTAGGAGGGACAACAGCAGAGCAGGCGAAAGACGGAGTGAGGGGAGGCGAAAGAAAGGAGAGATAAAAGCGGTTGAGACCTGGATTTTGTGCACGACACCTCGTTTGGTTGTGGTGAGCACTTGTGCCAAGTTATTTGAAAATCTGTCCAGGTATGCAAAAGTTATTGACAGGACACAATTTGACCTTTGACCTCTAAATGTGACCTTGACCTTGGGGCCACAGACCTGGATTTTGTGTGCGACACATCGTCTTGTTGTGGTGAGCACTTGTGCCAAGTTATTTGAAAATCCGTCCATGAATGCCAGAGTTATTGACCGGACACAATTTGACTTTTGACCTCCAAGTGTGACCTTGACCTTGAAGACCTGGGTTTTGCGCGCGACACATCGTCTTGTTATGGTGATCACTTGTGCCAAGTAAATTAAAAATCCCTGCAGGGGTTGTGACGTTACGGTCTGGACACAAAATTGCTTACCTGTTTTGGACCTATGAACTGCAAGTGTGACCTTGACCTTTGAGGTACGGACCTGGGTTTTGCGTGCGACACATCGTCTTGTTACGGTGATCACTTGTGCCAAGTAATTTAAAAATCCCTGCAGGGGTTGTGACGTTACGGTCCAGACACGAAGTTATGTACCTGTTTTTGACCTACATGTATAAACTTCAACTGTAACCTTGACCTTTGATGTACGGATCTGGGTTTTGCGCGCGACACATCTTCTTGTTATGGTGATCACTTTGCCAAGTTATTTAAAAATCCCTGCAGGGGTTGTGACGTTACGGTCCGGACACGAAATTACGTACCTGTTTTTGACCTATGAACTTCAAGTGTGACCTTGACCTTTGAGGTACGGACCTGGGTTTTGCGCACAACACATCGTCTTGTTATGGTGATCACTTATGCCAAGTTATTTAAAAATCCCTGCAGGGATTGTGAAGATACGGTCCGGACACGAACTTCTGAATGACGGACAGAATCCTGACGGTCGGACTGTGCGATTACTATATGCCCCCGAAAAAATTTCGGGGCCATAAAAACTATACAAACATGTTAAGCATGACGAGAATGTGTTTCACACATAAGAATTGGGTCTGTACCTCAAATGTCAAGGTCACACTTGGAGGTCAAAGGTCAAACGAGCCAAATGATGCAAATTCCTAATATAAGAGCCATGTGAACCAGTAGATCATCCACAGGCCCTCTTGGGCCTCTTGTTATGAGAACTCTCTTGATATCTGGTTAGGTTCAAATGATGACCACTATCTGATTGACCCCTATTAATAATAAGATATTAATTCATTGTTTCAGTAAAAGTAGATCTATGGTATGAGCCAATCGGGTAACACAGGCTGGGATGGCGGAGGGCGTGGTAGAGGTGGCCGGGCTCAAGATGGACGTGGTAGTTGGCGAGGGGGTGGAGGGAGAGGAAAATGGAGAGGCAGGGGACAGTACTTCAAACACTATGGAAATAGGGGTAAAGTATTGAAACAAAAAAAACGGGAACTAGGGTAGTTTATTTTTTCATAGCAACTTCGGAAGCAATGATGGGGATTTGGCCTACAAAACCATATTGGCTTTAAAATAGGAGTTTAATGAGGCCAAAGAAAATTATGTTTCCGTAAAAGAAAAAAAAAATGTTTACATTTTTAAATTAGATGCTGTTGTAGCAGGGATAGAAAGTATTTTCACACATTATGAAATCAGATATACCTACTAAGGTTTTTTAAAATAAAAACAAGACAAACAAAAGAGTGCCTGCCTGCCAACCCTGTTTATTTTGAGCATGTTTCAAAAAACACAGAAGTTTCTTACTTTGTTTTTTCCTTTGAAATCATCAAGAGACCTGTGTAAAGTTAATTTATTTTTTGCTTGTCCATTGCAAGCCACAAGTCTATTTATATTTGGAAATCAGAATTCCCGTATCCCAATCCGTTTTCCTGAATGATTCTTTATTTGGTGCTTTTCTAGGTTACATGTGTTTGTGTTGAAAATTATACAAAACTGATATCAGGAAGAATTTTAGCACTAAATTCCTTTTACCAAAATTGTGTCTTAAGATGCTGGTGTTCATCCTTTTATAGACATTCAGTTGCACAGACTAAGATTGTTTCCTCCAATTTAAGGTTATAGCATCTTAAATAGTGGCCTGGGTGATACGAATACAACTTACTTCTATTCTCAATTGAGCAGTTGATTTACAAAATTTGTATATCATGCCTATTTCAGACCAAGGTAACCTATAAACAATAACGATGACCTGATTGTGTGTATTATCTCTAGGTGGCAACAACAACAACAACAGGGGAGGTGGTATGATGCCAGATCCTCAAGCCAGCCAGGCTAGACGACCAACAATGGTCCAGACAAGAATAGAAGTCGCCTCCCCTTACCATGGCTGGAAACTCTACTTCCCTGATGAAGGTTTTGTTTGTTTTGTTTGTTTTGATGGTGTTTTATGTCATTTCAACACGTCGGGTTATATATATAACAGTCGATTATTTTGGGGTGGAGGCAGACTGCCTACTTTTCCTGGGTAGAACCAGTACTGTACACCTCCCACCGTCTTTATCACTACTATATGTGTATAACATCATATTTTCCATATACGTTGACTATTCAAAGAAAAAAATGAAGCTAGAAACAGTCATGTAGATGTAGATGTAAGTGTGTGTGAAGTTTGAACGCTGTATGGCTTTCAGTATCTGAGTAAAGAGCTGAATCAAAAACTTATTAAATGAAAACTTATTTAATGTTTGCCCTACTTCTTCCTCCAATGAGACGGTGAGGAATTTTAAAAAAATGGAGAACTTATTCATGTAAATTTCTAACGATCACCAATTTTAACCATTTAATCATTAAGTAATTGCTTACAAACCTGTTAAGAGGCGTGGTTTTGTAGAAGCGTGGGGAAAAAGTAGGGCAAACACTAAGTCAGTTAGAGGCGCTTCTTCCCTTAGGGTTTCTTAATTGTTAAAATTTCACTTCATAGCCTCTTAACTAATTAATACTTAAATGTAAAAAAAAAGTAATTGAAGGTCATTCATATTGACCTACTTTTAGTAGAAACATACAGCTGTCACATTGATGTATTAAACATGTGTGAAGTATTTACGCTCTAAGGTGTCTTGTGTCAGAGAAATGAACTTAACCAAAAACTTGTATGTAAACTTATTTGTTTTTGTAATGTACAGAGAAGGGTAACACTTCCATGGAGGGGAATAATAAGTGGTAGGGAAAGTTAAGTTATTCCTCCAAGATTTTAGGTACTGTTGAAAGACATTTGATATATAAGTGTTCTCTCATAAACATGACATAATAGAATAAACATTTAATAGGTCTTCCAACATTGCCATGCTAATGTCCTTACTTCTCCTTACTATCACGGTATCCCGTCAAGGGCCAGAAACCAAGTATAGTATATACTTACTGGCCCCACGGGCTTACAAACATTTTATTTTTGCTGGCCCAAAACCAATCTACTGGCCTTGGGCGTCTGACAAGTGACTAAATTCAGAAACTCAAAGTCGAAAGTTTCTCGATAAAACACAGTAAATATCATTGATTAGTGAGTATCATATTTTTTCCTTAAAGGGACAATGTCTGTAACTTGTAGCTTATAAAACACACACTAATTATGTTGTAAACATTACACACCAAACATTATTGAATATTTACTAATTAAAAGCAGGATTGTTTGACGTAATTCAATCGCGGTACAAAAAAAAGAGAAACCGCCTTGGGCGTTTGAACTCACAGCCCAAACTAAAATTACACTCGTGGTAATAATAGTGAGCGTGAGCGTAAAGTAGTCGACATAGCTCCCGACTGAGCTAACCGGGGCTATACATATTACACAATACATACTATGGTGAAAACCTAATGCGCTAATGGAAGTCATATGATTGCAGAAAAGGTAAATATGGTGGGTCCCACTTTATTTACAAATAATAAAGCTTTTTTTTTTCAAACTCACGAATGTATTACTACAGACTTCTTAGGGTCTATGCTCATGTTTTCTTGTATACATTTCACTGAATAAAAGTCAGACGGTTATTTGGTTATGCTCAATATCTGCTTACTTACGGACACTGTCCCATTAAGTATTTGGTTCTCCATTTTATAGATAAATCTTAAAGTTAATTGAATGTGTTTAGCTTTTATATTTGATACTCAGAACTTATAATAAATATGATGGTTGCTTTGGAATTGAATTGAATTGGATTTTATAGTCGCACCAACAGCTAAGGTCATATGGCGACTTTCCAGCTTCCACTGGTGGAGGAAGACCCCAGGTGCCCCTCCGGGCAATTTTCGTGCACGGGCGGGCACCCGGGTAGAACCACCGACGTTCCGCAAGCCAGCTGGATAGCTTCCTCACATAAAGATTCCTAGGGGTTGCTTTGGAAAGCTGGATACTGTCTTGAATGAACTTGTAACTTTTTCTGCTGTTTCAGTTTACAATGACCACTCATCATCTGTACAGAAAACACAGGTGTTTGAGAAATATCTCCTCAGCTGGATGCAGACGTATAATCTGGTGAGTTGTACAGTAATATACCGGCATATTATTGGTTTAAACATATTTTAGTTCAGAGATAACATACTATACAATGTTACACACACAAATAAATGGATTGGAACAAAAGCAAAAATACTTATAGAGATCCTTTCGAGTATATTATTAAGCGGTACATTTACAGATATAAATTGTTATGCTGGTCGTCTGCGCCAGGGTTCTTAATTGCATCAGAGGAAAACACTGGTAGTGGACACAAAAAAAGATCTGCCATGCAGAGCTGTAGATAAGCTGAGTTTTTGAGTATTTACTCTTACTTTCTTTACAAAACCCCTCAATGCTTTAAAATTGTGAGTATCATTACGTATCAACTTACTATAAAAACTCATAACTTTTAAAAATCATGAGTATTATATTTGCATGTACCTTCCTGTGGAAAAGTTTATTCCATATTTACATGATGAAAATTGTTCCAAGCATGAGTCTGATATTAAGGTTATACAGTGTTTTTGTTTTTACTTAACTTCCATTTAATCAGAATAGTTGTTTCTTTTAAAATGTATAAATTCAATCCATTTTGAAACCATGAACTATTAAATTAATTGTTTGCTCTGAACGAGTTCCTTGTTACTCATTCATTTTGAATTTGATGAGTAAATACTCATTGCAGTCAAAAATTATCTACAGCTCTGTAGTATGTCATTGTCAAACTATTAATGTATTAAAATAGATCTAAATAATAAAAAAAATCCATTCCACCATAAGTGGGTCATTCATTAAGTTCTGTTACTAACGCGATTTAACAACTATGTGCTCATTGTAAGTGTTGGTGTTTGGTATCAAATGAAAGAGAGTTTCAATACCATTCCATTGATGGTAAAATGAATGCTGTATCTTTTGTGTGACGAAAGTTATGGAACATTTAATACACATCACTTATACACACTGAGGCATTTTCGTCCTGAGTTTTTTCAGGTATGTTAATTGTTACTTTTTTAAATGCCTGTTTCTCTTTAAGTACTTGTCGAAGACCTTTGAAATTTCTCATACATTACCAGTTATATCTGTGCATTACAAGATTCAGAATTTAAGCATGGTAGATGAAAAGGCATTGTCTTAGAAATAAACATTTTAAGCTAACGTGTAAAATTAATTTAATGATAAATGGACATTAAATGGAAGGGCAGTCTTCTGAAATAGCGTTTTTGGATGATCAATAGTTTCACTAAACATTGTACAAAATTTTACAATAATGTGTTGAATATGAAATTTAAACACTGAAGGACTAGGATTTGTAAAAAAATATGAAAACATATTAATACTCTGAGAATAATTACGATATTTAAAAGATATTATAACATTTCCGTAAACAAAATGAAGAAAATCAGTTATTTCTGCTAAAATTAAGGGATATGCATTCACTCATATCTGGTTTGCAGCAAGACCTTTCCGAATCCTCGACAATCATTTTCATGGATTATGGGCGAATAACAACAGATGGCGTACAAGAAAATTTAAAAACATAGAATTATTCAAATAATTTTTACATCGTTTTGTAACAAGGACTTTTTCAGAGATGCCAGTAGTCAAAAGGTGTGGTAGGGGGAGGTAATTCAAGGGTATAAATAACCGGAAAGTTTCATTTTTGTTGTGGAATTTAAGTGAGCGAACCCAGTAGTACTATAAATACACTATTTTATCTCAGTGTAATATCCAGTTCAAAGGATATATGCCTAGTGACAGAACTTTTTGAAGCACTTGTATATACTGATATAGTATAATTAAAATATAAAGCAACACAAGAAAATTCATAATCAATTATTGAAGAACACGGAGGAGTTTGGGACTAGCCTAATACATATCCAGACTTTCAGAGTTTGTGAATACTAAATTTTAAAGCACTATGGTGAGTATGATAGTTGTGGAATAATAAATTAGAATTACTATACTATAGCTTAAAGGGGATGATCTACTGAATTTCAAATCTGCTCAATACAATATCACAACAAAATGAGAGGTTCATTTACAGCTAGGCACTTAAATGGTCGAGGGGCTAACAACATTGCATTGTAAACCTTCTCGCCTCTCACCGCTGCGGGTTCGATACCCACTGAGAGTTCAAGTTGTAAGTAAGAAATGTTAATTTTTACGGATGGCAGGAGGTACACAGTACTAGTTCGACCCAGGAATAAGTGGGAGGTCTGCTTCCACCACAAAAAATCGACTGTCATTCATAGCCTAAAATGTACTGAAAAATTACGTTAAACATTAAACAAACAAATCATTTACAGCTGAATAATTTAAAAAAAATTAAACAGTATGACATGTTTAACCAATCTTGTTGATTCTCCCTTCAGGATGACATTGAGTTGAGGGGCAGTTTCACAGTTGACTACAAGGACCTCACCACAGACCAAAGTAAGATTCAGGATGGTTTGTCATAAATAGGAACTTTTAACAATGTTTAAAATATTTATTATATTTGTCATGAAGATAGTTTCTACTCTAAAAATGAATCACTGGATGTTCCTGCAGGTACAAAAATTATGTTATTAAATAAAATCTAGTTTAACCTGACATCCATGCAGCTGATTTCCAGCTAACCAAAATGCAGAGCATGGTATACATGTTCTATGGACAGACTTGTCCTTGGAATGGTCCATATAGCGGGATGTCCTGTGAATCAGAGTTCAAGGAGAGGAACTCTATAAAAAAAATCTTTCGTTCCAATCCTATTACTTATGTACTGTACCATTATATATATGTTGTAAACAATTTTGAAATAAAATATGTTTAAACCAATCGGAGTCTATACTCCGAGCATGTTAAAAAAAACATAGTAATGTTTTCAAAAAAAGAGTGGAACAGGGTTCCCACATTCAATGTATCATTCCCCTCTCTGGGGTGGCTCGAAATAAGTTAAACAATTAAGTAATGAAAGGCGCTCTTTTGGTTTCATTGGGGTATGAACAATATTTGGGTGATTTAAAGTGTGTGGACACGCATACTTTAAACCATCTAAATGTTTTTCATACCCCAATGAAAACCAAAAGAGTGCATTTCATTCCTTATATTTACATAAATATTTACCTTTAAAATGGCGTTGATTTCTTCTCTATATACGCCAGATTTACTAATTATTTCAAAAAAATAGTTTATTATACAGGGATTTTTATGGAGTAAAATGTAACAGCCGTTAAGATCGGCAACATTTTAGACACACCCCTCATGCGCAATATTCTATTAAGTTAAGCTCCGTCCATCATCCAATGAAAACCGTTAAAGGGCATATCATGAGGTATTCCGAAGGTAATGGTATTCATTGGAAAATTAAATGCAGCATGTCAAATAAGATTCATCGTAGCAAATGCAATAGCGATGTAAATATTGTGTTGGTAAACCATTAACAACATTCAGTTCATAACATTGAATATGCCCTGCCTTGAATTCACCAACCATTCTTGAGAATATTCTTAGACTTAAGCCCAAGTATGCAAATTTCAATCACACATATTTCTATAAGTTTAAAGGATAAACGTTCATAAAAAGCTGCTGTGTATAAATATGATAAATTCTAATAAATATTAACTTCATACGATTGTTTATGTATGAAGGTCATGGGAATATTTGTGTATGAAATTTTAGTACTTGAGCTCAAGTCTAAGAATAGTCTGAAGAATGGTTGGTGAATTCCAAGCCAGCTGCAGATATTTATAAAGCCACATGTATTTAACATGGATTGTTGTTTCATGGTATTTCTGACGATGTCGGTAATTTTTTCATTTCTGCCACTGTATTTATATTAGGACATCTTTGTGTATGTTTATAACTTTATGGAAGATTGTCATTTTCTAGATTAATATGGGGGTTATAGTTTTGCTAATATTTTAAGTTTTGAGAATGTGGGGTGTGCTATTTTTATAAAAACATAGTGTACTGACGCAGTTGTAGGTGATGGTATACCGGACCTGCACACAGAGCTGAAAGACATGCCACAGAAAATACTCTCATGTATGGGGCTCGCCATGCACCAGGTATTGTTTATGTCTCTGCATCTGTCTGTCCTTGCTTTCAGCATGCCTCTGGTAATCTGTTTATTTGTATCTCTTGGAAAATAATTTGTTCATTTTGTTTCAATATTTTATCTGATTCAATATTTTATGATTCAATACTTTATCTGATCTGTCCTGAGTTATATTAATTGCATTTTCACAGTAAATTAATAACATTTATTGAAAAATCATTTTGAAACCATTTCTTATTATTATTGCTTAACTATTTATCTGGTTTACTTGCATATCAAAGTTATGCTAAATATTTACTCTGTTTGCTGACATATCAAAGTTATGCTAACTATTTACTCTGTTTGCTGGCATATCAAAGTTATGCTAACTATTTACTCTGTTTGCTGGCATATCAAAGTTATGCTAACTATTTACCCTGTTTGCTGGCATATCAAAGTTATGCTAAATATTTACTCTGTTTGCTGGCATATCAAAGTTATGCTAAATATTTACTCTGTTTGCTGGCATATTTACTCTGTTTGCTGGCATATCAAAGTTATGCTAATAAACTATTTACTCTGTTTGCTAGCATATCAAAGTTAGCCATGCACTATCTACATGTTTTTTTATTACAGCATATCAGTCACAAGCGACTAAGGGAGGCGAGAGAGGCCGCACAGGAGAACGGGGCAGAGATTAGCCCAGAAGACTACTACGTGCCCATCATACACGCCCGGGTATTCAACTACGGACAGCCCATTCCACTAAAGAATCTCAAAGCAAACAATTATGGTAAATATGGTTTCTGTTTTATTTGAGTGAAAGTATACAGTTTTATATGCCTTTCTCAATGCTATATCAATTCATATTATTACCTAACTCTCTATATAAATGGTTATTAGTCAATTCTAGCAGGGGTGAAACAATTGCCCTCCCTGTCAATGAACTGTTTCATTCAGTTTTCCCATCGCTTAATGGAATTAAGGCCGGATCTGAATGCGCAAAGACATGCGCAATCTGAATGCGCAAAGAATTATCCCTTTGGGATATCACGATTAACATCAACTGAATGATTTCCCTATAATTTCGGCAGATGACGTTGACATTGGCAATACTTTAATGACGTCATAACTCAACATCACAGTACGTTATTTTTTGTTCGGAGTAATTAATATTTGGCGATTATGAAATATGGATATTTTGTTTTCCCATAGCTAACTCTCAAATGAATCCTGATATGTAATGTCAGACTGATTATATAGAGAATTGGGTAATAAATCAGTTATTTCATGGGTCTTTTTGGAACAGTCTAAACTATTATCCCTCGGTATTGGGTATGAACTGGGCAACAGTTTCTCAGGTCGTCCCTGATACCTTGGGACAATAGTTTTGACTGATCCCAAAACAACCATACCTTTCTCAATGCTAAATCAGTCCTCTGTATTACTCTGTTAAGTTTGTACTGAAACATTATTTATTTTGTAGAATAGTTTTAACAAAATATGCTTCCTGAAAAGGAAAACAGTATATTAAAGGTTCTATACATTGTTTATTTCAATGCTGAATTATTTTGAGTGAGAATTCAGCAAATGGAAGGAGGCAAGAGTTGAATCCAGGAAACGATTCCAGATTAATTCAATATTGTTAATGACATTACATGGTCCGAGTATTAACTTTCATACCCCATCCAACCCCTTCTCCAAGAAGCGAAAACGGGGTTGGCTGGGGTATGAAATAAACCTTAACTTCGGCTTAAAAAGTTTGGATATTATGAAATTAAAACATTTAATAGGTAATTTCAAGCAGGTTACCACATTTCTTCAGTAAAAAATGTTTTATTGTCGAAATATCCGTTATAAAATTCCTGCTAATATTAGCTTTACCATCGCTTAATGGAATTAAGACGGGACCACTTAATGACCTCTTTGTTCATTTCCTAAATCATATTGACCCTCAGGATAAGTGCCTGGATATAAATACAATATGAAACAAATATAGCTTTTATTTTGTACTCAATGTCCTAGTGCGTTACAAACATGAAATTGTTGTACATTACAAAGTTAGATTCAAATGAACATGCGAAAGGCAGATACAAATTGGTTATATTAATACTGATGTACAAACCAATATGCTACATTACTCTGTTATTGATTCTAAGGTTGGAAAATGGATGTCTGATCGGATTTATTTCCATTTACAAAAAGGTTTCTTCAAGGATATAATTATGACATTGTTATTATGCTATGTAATTTGTTGACGATCCTTCATTTTCCAGGGAAGTTTGTGTCCGTAAAGGGAACGGTGGTGAGAGTCAGTAACATCAAGCCCCTGTGTACCATTCTGGCCTTTGAGTGTGGTACTTGTGCACATATTCAGGTAATGTTCATGGCTGTTCTGAGTGTGGTACTTGTGCACATATTCAGGTAATGTTCATGGCTGTTCTGAGTGTGGTACTTGTGCACATATTCAGGTAATGTTCATGGCTGTTCTGAGTGTGGTACGTGTGCACATATCCAGGTAATGTTCATGGCTGTTCTGAGTATGGTACGTGTGCACATATCCAGGTAATGTTCATGGCCGTTCTGAGTGTGGTACTTGTGCACATATCCAGGTAATGTTCATGGCCGTTCTGAGTGTGGTACGTGTGCACATATCCAGGTAATGTTCATGGCCGTTCTGAGTGTGGTTCTTGTGCACATATCCAGGTAATGTTCATGGCCGTTCTGAGTGTGGTACTTGTGCACATATACAGGTAATGTTCATGGCCGTTCTGAGTGTGGTTCTTGTGCACATATCCAGGTAATGTTCATGGCCGTTCTGAGTGTGGTACATGTGCACATATTCAGGTAATGTTCATGGCCATTCTGAGTGTGGTACTTGTGCACATATTCAGGTAATGTTCATGGCCCTTCTGAATGTGGTACTTGTGCACATATTCAGGTAATGTTCATGGCCATTCTGAGTGTGGTACTTGTGCACATATTCAGGTAATGTTCATGGCCATTCTGAATGTGGTACTTGTGCACATATCCAGGTAATGTTCATGGCCATTCTGAGTGTGGTACTTGTGCACATATCCAGGTAATGTTCATGGACATTCTGAGTGTGGTACTTGTGCACATATGTTCTGAGTGTGGTACTTGTGCACATATTCAGGTAATGTTCATGGCCGTTCTGAGTGTGGTTCTTGTGCACATATCCAGGTAATGTTCATAGCCGTTTTGAGTGTGGTTCTTGTGCACATATCCAGGTAATGTTCATGGCCGTTCTGAGTGTGGTACTTGTGCACATATCCAGGTAATGTTCATGGCCGTTCTGAGTGTGGTACTTGTGCACATATTCAGGTAATGTTCATGGCCGTTCTGAGTGTGGTTCTTGTGCACATATCCAGGTAATGTTCATAGCCGTTTTGAGTGTGGTTCTTGTGCACATATCCAGGTAATGTTCATGGCCGTTCTGAGTGTGGTTCTTGTGCACATATCCAGGTAATGTTCATGGCCGTTCTGAGTGTGGTACTTGTGCACATTTCCAGGTAATGTTCATGGCCGTTCTGAGTGTGGTACTTGTGCACATATCCAGGTAATGTTCATGGCCGTTCTGAGTGTGGTACTTGTGCACATATTCAGGTAATGTTCATGGCCGTTCTGAGTGTGGTTCTTGTGCACATATCCAGGTAATGTTCATAGCCGTTTTGAGTGTGGTTCTTGTGCACATATCCAGGTAATGTTCATGGCTGTTCTGAGTGTGGTACTTGTGCACATATCCAGGTAATGTTCATGGCCGTTCTGAGTGTGGTACTTGTGCACATATTCAGGTAATGTTCATGGCCGTTCTGAGTGTGGTTCTTGTGCACATATCCAGGTAATGTTCATAGCCGTTTTGAGTGTGGTTCTTGTGCACATATCCAGGTAATGTTCATGGCCGTTCTGAGTGTGGTTCTTGTGCACATATCCAGGTAATGTTCATGGCCGTTCTGAGTGTGGTACTTGTGCACATTTCCAGGTAATGTTCATGGCCGTTCTGAGTGTGGTACTTGTGCACATATCCAGGTAATGTTCATGGCCGTTCTGAGTGTGGTACTTGTGCACATATTCAGGTAATGTTCATGGCCGTTCTGAGTGTGGTTCTTGTGCACATATCCAGGTAATGTTCATAGCCGTTTTGAGTGTGGTTCTTGTGCACATATCCAGGTAATGTTCATGGCCGTTCTGAGTGTGGTTCTTGTGCACATATCCAGGTAATGTTCATGGCCGTTCTGAGTGTGGTACTTGTGCACATTTCCGGGTAATGTTCATGGCCATTCTGAGTGTGGTACTTGTGCACATATCCAGGTAATGTTCATGGCCGTTCTGAGTGTGGTTCTTGTGCACATATCCAGGTAATGTTCATGGCCGTTCTGAGTGTGGTACATGTGCACATATTCAGGTAATGTTCATGGCCGTTCTGAGTGTGGTTCTTGTGCACATATCCAGGTAATGTTCATGGCCGTTCTGAGTGTGGTACTTGTGCACATTTCCGGGTAATGTTCATGGCCATTCTGAGTGTGGTACTTGTGCACATATCCAGGTAATGTTCATGGCCGTTCTGAGTGTGGTTCTTGTGCACATATCCAGGTAATGTTCATGGCTGTTCTGAGTGTGGTACGTGTGCACATATCCAGGTAATGTTCATGGCCGTTCTGAGTATGGTACGTGTGCACATATCCAGGTAATGTTCATGGCCGTTCTGAGTGTGGTACTTGTGCACATATCCAGGTAATGTTCATGGCCGTTCTGAGTGTGGTACTTGTGCACATATTCAGGTAATGTTCATGGCCGTTCTGAGTGTGGTTCTTGTGCACATATCCAGGTAATGTTCATAGCCGTTTTGAGTGTGGTTCTTGTGCACATATCCAGGTAATGTTCATGGCTGTTCTGAGTGTGGTACTTGTGCACATATCCAGGTAATGTTCATGGCCGTTCTGAGTGTGGTACTTGTGCACATATTCAGGTAATGTTCATGGCCGTTCTGAGTGTGGTTCTTGTGCACATATCCAGGTAATGTTCATAGCCGTTTTGAGTGTGGTTCTTGTGCACATATCCAGGTAATGTTCATGGCCGTTCTGAGTGTGGTTCTTGTGCACATATCCAGGTAATGTTCATGGCCGTTCTGAGTGTGGTACTTGTGCACATTTCCAGGTAATGTTCATGGCCGTTCTGAGTGTGGTACTTGTGCACATATCCAGGTAATGTTCATGGCCGTTCTGAGTGTGGTACTTGTGCACATATTCAGGTAATGTTCATGGCCGTTCTGAGTGTGGTTCTTGTGCACATATCCAGGTAATGTTCATAGCCGTTTTGAGTGTGGTTCTTGTGCACATATCCAGGTAATGTTCATGGCCGTTCTGAGTGTGGTTCTTGTGCACATATCCAGGTAATGTTCATGGCCGTTCTGAGTGTGGTACTTGTGCACATTTCCGGGTAATGTTCATGGCCATTCTGAGTGTGGTACTTGTGCACATATCCAGGTAATGTTCATGGCCGTTCTGAGTGTGGTTCTTGTGCACATATCCAGGTAATGTTCATGGCCGTTCTGAGTGTGGTACATGTGCACATATTCAGGTAATGTTCATGGCCGTTCTGAGTGTGGTTCTTGTGCACATATCCAGGTAATGTTCATGGCCGTTCTGAGTGTGGTACTTGTGCACATTTCCGGGTAATGTTCATGGCCATTCTGAGTGTGGTACTTGTGCACATATCCAGGTAATGTTCATGGCCGTTCTGAGTGTGGTTCTTGTGCACATATCCAGGTAATGTTCATGGCCGTTCTGAGTGTGGTACGTGTGCACATATCCAGGTAATGTTCATGGCCGTTCTGAGTATGGTACGTGTGCACATATCCAGGTAATGTTCATGGCCGTTCTGAGTGTGGTACTTGTGCACATATCCAGGTAATGTTCATGGCCGTTCTGAGTGTGGTACGTGTGCACATATCCAGGTAATGTTCATGGCCGTTCTGAGTGTGGTTCTTGTGCACATATCCAGGTAATGTTCATGGCCGTTCTGAGTGTGGTACTTGTGCACATATACAGGTAATGTTCATGGCCGTTCTGAGTGTGGTTCTTGTGCACATATCCAGGTAATGTTCATGGCCGTTCTGAGTGTGGTACATGTGCACATATTCAGGTAATGTTCATGGCCATTCTGAGTGTGGTACTTGTGCACATATTCAGGTAATGTTCATGGCCCTTCTGAGTGTGGTACTTGTGCACATATTCAGGTAATGTTCATGGCCATTCTGAGTGTGGTACTTGTGCACATATTCAGGTAATGTTCATGGCCATTCTGAATGTGGTACTTGTGCACATATCCAGGTAATGTTCATGGCCATTCTGAGTGTGGTACTTGTGCACATATCCAGGTAATGTTCATGGACATTCTGAGTGTGGTACTTGTGCACATATGTTCTGAGTGTGGTACTTGTGCACATATTCAGGTAATGTTCATGGCCGTTCTGAGTGTGGTTCTTGTGCACATATCCAGGTAATGTTCATAGCCGTTTTGAGTGTGGTTCTTGTGCACATATCCAGGTAATGTTCATGGCCGTTCTGAGTGTGGTACTTGTGCACATATCCAGGTAATGTTCATGGCCGTTCTGAGTGTGGTACTTGTGCACATATTCAGGTAATGTTCATGGCCGTTCTGAGTGTGGTTCTTGTGCACATATCCAGGTAATGTTCATAGCCGTTTTGAGTGTGGTTCTTGTGCACATATCCAGGTAATGTTCATGGCCGTTCTGAGTGTGGTTCTTGTGCACATATCCAGGTAATGTTCATGGCCGTTCTGAGTGTGGTACTTGTGCACATTTCCAGGTAATGTTCATGGCCGTTCTGAGTGTGGTACTTGTGCACATATCCAGGTAATGTTCATGGCCGTTCTGAGTGTGGTACTTGTGCACATATTCAGGTAATGTTCATGGCCGTTCTGAGTGTGGTTCTTGTGCACATATCCAGGTAATGTTCATAGCCGTTTTGAGTGTGGTTCTTGTGCACATATCCAGGTAATGTTCATGGCTGTTCTGAGTGTGGTACTTGTGCACATATCCAGGTAATGTTCATGGCCGTTCTGAGTGTGGTACTTGTGCACATATTCAGGTAATGTTCATGGCCGTTCTGAGTGTGGTTCTTGTGCACATATCCAGGTAATGTTCATAGCCGTTTTGAGTGTGGTTCTTGTGCACATATCCAGGTAATGTTCATGGCCGTTCTGAGTGTGGTTCTTGTGCACATATCCAGGTAATGTTCATGGCCGTTCTGAGTGTGGTACTTGTGCACATTTCCAGGTAATGTTCATGGCCGTTCTGAGTGTGGTACTTGTGCACATATCCAGGTAATGTTCATGGCCGTTCTGAGTGTGGTACTTGTGCACATATTCAGGTAATGTTCATGGCCGTTCTGAGTGTGGTTCTTGTGCACATATCCAGGTAATGTTCATAGCCGTTTTGAGTGTGGTTCTTGTGCACATATCCAGGTAATGTTCATGGCCGTTCTGAGTGTGGTTCTTGTGCACATATCCAGGTAATGTTCATGGCCGTTCTGAGTGTGGTACTTGTGCACATTTCCGGGTAATGTTCATGGCCATTCTGAGTGTGGTACTTGTGCACATATCCAGGTAATGTTCATGGCCGTTCTGAGTGTGGTTCTTGTGCACATATCCAGGTAATGTTCATGGCCGTTCTGAGTGTGGTACATGTGCACATATTCAGGTAATGTTCATGGCCATTCTGAGTGTGGTACTTGTGCACATATTCAGGTAATGTTCATGGCCCTTCTGAATGTGGTACTTGTGCACATATTCAGGTAATGTTCATGGCCATTCTGAGTGTGGTACTTGTGCACATATCCAGGTAATGTTCATGGCCGTTCTGAGTGTGGTTCTTGTGCACATATCCAGGTAATGTTCATGGCCGTTCTGAGTGTGGTACATGTGCACATATTCAGGTAATGTTCATGGCCATTCTGAGTGTGGTACTTGTGCACATATTCAGGTAATGTTCATGGCCCTTCTGAATGTGGTACTTGTGCACATATTCAGGTAATGTTCATGGCCATTCTGAGTGTGGTACTTGTGCACATATCCAGGTAATGTTCATGGCCGTTCTGAGTGTGGTACGTGTGCACATATCCAGGTAATGTTCATGGCCGTTCTGAGTGTGGTACGTGTGCACATATCCAGGTAATGTTCATGGCCATTCTGAGTGTGGTACGTGTGCACATATCCAGGTAATGTTCATGGCCGTTCTGAGTGTGGTACTTGTGCACATATCCAGGTAATGTTCATGGCCATTTTTGTATCGCCCGCGTAGCATGGCAGACACTTACGGATCACTTTGTCCGTCGTCCGTTCATCGTCCGTAATCGTCCATCACACTTTAACCTGCAACATAACCTTGGCCATAACTTGAAAAGTGTTTTACCTATGTTCATGAAACTTTACACACATCCTCATCTTACCCCTTTTGATAAAAATTTAACCTGCAAGCTGAGTTTCTGCCGTGCTATGCGGGCATAAACGGCCATTACTTGAAATAAGCATGCGGTAGGCAATACAAGTGTTTCGTAGAACACCCTTCGAGTAATATCTTTAGTTTATAGTTTTGCACACCCTGTTTGTAGATTGGCAAACTCAAGTTTTGCCTTATTCAATGACATTTAAGCTTGTTTGTCTGCCGTAACGTTATGCCGATAACCAGAATAAGATCTTTAAGAAGCGAAAATACATAATGGAAATGCTGAAAATTAGTGTTCTTCTAAATAAGCAAGTGTTAAAATAAATATTCACAAATTTCAATTATTTTAAAATAAGCCCTTAAGTTTTAATTTGTGTAATTTGTCTTGCTTTCAGACTATCAATTTACCAGATGGGAAGTATATTGTCCCTACTAGTGTAAGTAAACCACACACACATTGTTTTAAAAGGTGTACATCATGTTTTTATTCTAAAATTTTAAAATATTTCAGTTCATGATAAGAATGTCTTATCAATCAAAACATGGTGTTAGCATCGTATTGTAAGGTCTAACATTTGAATTTGCAATAGATTTTGAATGAATTCAGGCTTAAAATGCCTAAATTAACCCTTGTTAGGATAGCACATATTACTCTGCAGAATTAATTTCCTTGGAAATAAGTCATTTTTAGGCTCATTCATTATGTTTTTGTCATGAATGGAAGAATTAATATTATTTGTCAGTTTTAAGTCAATCCCGAGACTCACATGAAAAGCCAGATGTACACCTTTTAAAATACACCAGATGTTAGATGTAGCAAACATAACAGATAAACAATATACTTATTTGTATGTATTAAAGCATGGGTAAAGCATGTTGAACTTATCTATCTCTTCATGGTCACAGATTAATACTGTAATGAACACCAAATCTTGTCCATTCTAGCAGTCCGAGATTTAGGTCATGTTTTATTGTAGCTTTGTCGACTGTGTTGTAATGGGATTTATCACATAACATGCGGTTTGGGAGTGTAAAAACACCATTCAGTATTTTCGATATTCCACTAGAGGTATAACACAACGTTAATGACGTCATGGAGGTCACGTTAATGCACTTTTTCAGACGTAATGTGACGTTATAAGTTATGTAGTAAATAGAATCTCACATTCGTTCTCATTCATTATTGAATTTATTAAGCTCGTTAACAAAAAAATGATATAATGCTTGGCAAGAGCCTTGCATTATATCATTTTGCCAACTTGTTTAATAAATTCAATAATGAACGAGTACTCATGTAAGATCCTCTATAACACACCTGCATGGTACTGCATGTGCACAATGTCACAAGCTTACTGTCGTCTGCAACTACACGTTTATGTTCAAACCTGTTAGTAGTGTTATTACACTCATGCAGCCTAACATTAATAGATGGATAATAATGTTTTATCCTCTTATTAAGTGCCTCCGTGGCTGAGGGGTTAACAACATTGCGTTGTAAACATTCTTGCCTCTGCGGGTTCGAATCCCACTGGGAGCTCAACTTGTAAGTGAGGAAGTGTCGATTCTTACGGATGAAAAAGTGGTACTCTGCATCCACCACAAAAAAAATTAAGAGAAATCAACTGTCCTGTATTACCTTAAATGTGTTTAAAATTATGTTAAACACCATACGAACAAAACACCATACAAACAAACAAACAAACAGACAAATTATCCTCTTATTAAGGTTAATACACCCACATAAAAAATGATGTCTAGGTTTGACTGTTGCAGCCAAAGTCATGCAAATCATGACGAATTCTTATTTCTAATAAAATTGTGTTAATATTGGATCACGGTTAAACATATTTTATAGAGATTATTTAACTGCTGGGATCGATTATAGGGAAATCCTTCACGAGTGTTAGACGTGTGGTTCTTTTCATGAACGAGTGCACGCTAGTGAGTGAAAAAACAAAGCACGTCTACCATCAAGTGAAGGATTACCCAATAATCGATCCCAGCAGTTAAATAATCTATTTATTACATTTTAAATTAAGTTTTTGCAAACAAATATTCGCTTTATTGAATGTTATCGGCGGATGACGTCGACGTCAGCAACACTTTGTTGACGTCACGACTCAACGTCGCAACGTTAATTATTATTGTGGTCTAAGTTAGCAACGTTAGTTATTATTGTGTCCTGAGTTAGTTATTAATATTTAGCGATTATTAATATTCCTGCACTGAGAAATCCCGATATTTCATGCATAGAAATGTAATAAATGGTAATACACATGTATATGTCTATGATGACCAGTGTCCAGGAGGTGACTGTCGAGGTAAAGTGTTCCATCCACAGCGAAGTTCCAATCTCACAGAAACCATAGACTGGCAGACCATCAGGTAGGACATCCTGATCTGTACATTTCAACAATAAAGACACACAGAAAGAAACTTGGTTTTCTATTTACTTAGTGCTGTAAACTAAATAATTCTGATGGCAAAGTAACATTATCTTAACATGTTAAGTAAAAATCTTAAAATGTTAAATTAAAATAGAGTTTGTATGTACTATTATAAAATCTAAAGGCTTTTTCTCACATAATTATATAGAATGTATCATTTTGATTGAAACATCACCATCTTAAGTTATTGATCATTTCCTCCGAAACATTAGTATCATTATAATACAGCAATTCTATGTATTAACCGTACACCTTGTTTTGCCATAGGATACAGGAGATAATGGGCGACGATCAGAAAGAGGCTGGCAGGATTCCCCGCACCATTGATTGTGAACTCACACAGGATCTAGGTAGATATCGGTGTGGCAGTTGGCTGTTTGTTTTGGATGTCTGATTCATGTCCGTGTCTCAGGTTTAATGTTTAAACTTCACAGTGTGTTCTGTCACATAAGAGATCTTGAACCAGGTGTGCAGATTATCTTTAACTGGGATTTTAATAGATCTTAAAGTGATGTATAATATTCACTCCTGGGGAATCTGTACATTGCGAGAACAGGTTAGTGCATAGTACGAAAGTTTAGATCAGTGAAATTTATAAACACACTTTGATGGTGTTTATTTTGTGTGGCTTATCCTGAAACTCCGACATTTTCAAACACAAACATTTTATTTGGAATTAACAAAGGAATACCTGATAATCATTCTTATCTTTTCATAAATCGTGTTATTTGTATCTGGTTGTAGAAATTGTGTATAAAATCATCAAAGAGTCAAGTTTGTGAAATCCAACTACCAAAGCTTTATGGGTGATGTGAAAGTCATATCAATATACATGCAGGGTTCTCCAAGTCTAGATATTATAGGGTGGCGGTGCAAATCCGTTTTTTGCACTTTTTTGATGCCATTTTGACAGAGACACCCGGATGTTGGAGGAGAGTTACTTCCCCTATACGGTTTGATCAAAAGGATTGAGACGCTTGCTTTATTGTTGAAGACTGGATGACAAGCGTCTGCGTGATATTACTTAACAACATATAACCACAGAGTACCAAATCGGTCTAGATTCAGGTTATGTTATGGTGTTTGTTGCTTCAATTCATACAGTTTCACAGGTCCATTTTTGTCCAGATGAACTTCTAATAAAAGTTGTTTACGTTCTACATCAAGTTTGCTATATTTATTAGGTTTTATTTATTTTTTTTATTTTTTTTAAGTGGCGCTTGACGATTTTTACGTTGCGGTGCTTGCTTTGCTTGATGGTATGTGCTGAAAGCGTGGCGGCCCGCCATCGTATAAGTGCTCTTGGAGAACCCTGACATGTGCAAAATAAATTTAACTACTTAAACTAAAACACCTAGAAATTATCTGCAATTTTGTTACTTTACTCTATAAAGTAGATGGGATCACCATACTAAAGATTAGGATCTACATCAATAGCTGTAATACAAAAGATAGCGCTTATATGATACAAATATAAGCCTGTATGATAGTGATCTGATTCTAATGCACTACCCTGTGCTTGCTGCATACAGATTCCCCAGGAGTGGTATTAATCAATTCAGTTTCAGTATATTTTTAAGACAAATTAAATTCCTATATACTTGATTTTTGTTTTGGCTATATATATATATGTGGTCATGTGTCTGTATTGATATGTTTCCAGTCGACAGCTGTGTACCGGGTGATATTGTGACTGTGTCGGGCATAGTCAAAGTCAACAGTATAGATGAAGGTGAGTAAAAGGTCATCAGTGCAGATGAAAGTGAGTAAAAAGTCATGGTCTAGGTCAACAGTGTAGATGAAAGTGAGTAAAAAGTCATGGTCTAGGTTATCAGTGCAGATGAAAGTGAGTAAAAAGTCATGGTCTAGGTCATCAGTGCAGATGAAAGTGAGTAAAACGTCATGGTCTAGGTCATCAGTGCAGATGAAAGTGAGTAAAAAGTCATGGTCATGGTCAACAGTGTAGATGAAAGTGAGTAAAAGGTCATGGTCTAGGTTATCAGTGCAGATGAAAGTGAGTAAAAAGTCATGGTCTAGGTCATCAGTGCAGATGAAAGTGAGTAAAAAGTCATGGTCTAGGTCATCAGTGCAGATGAAAGTGAGTAAAAAGTCATGGTCTTGGTTATCAGTGCAGATGAAAATGAGTAAAAAGTCATGGTCAAGGTCAACAGTGTAGATGAAATTGAGTAAAAGGTCATGGTCAAGGTCAACAGTGTAGATGAAATTGAGTAAAAAGTCTCGGTCAAGGTCAACAGTGTAGATGAAATTGAGTAAAAGGTCATGGTCAAGGTCAACAGTATAGATGAAGGTGAGTAAAAAGGTCATGGTCAAGGTCAACAGCATAGATGAAGGTGAGTAAAAGGTCAACAGTGTAGATGAAATCATGTCAGTTAGATTTAACCCAATAGTATGAGGAAGGTTGCCAGAATACCAACAGATGTGTAGAAATACCAACAGATGTGTAGAAATACCAACAGATGTGTAGAAATACCAACAGATGTGTAGAAATACCTACAGGTAATGTGAAGTGCAACTTAGATTTATATTAAGCAGCGTTTTTTTACCTTATATAAATGGGACCGATAAACGGCCCCATTCCCAATTGAAAAAATTGACAATTTTTCCCAATTTCCAACTAAAAAATTCCCAAATCGAAGTTGTTTTTCCATCAATCTTTCTCCTGGGATATTCTCAATACACAGATGTAATAGATCGTCCCAGTTCTGTTTTAGGTTAATCTTCTTAATAAAGTTTTTTACCAGGGTTGTACGTTTCTTCTGCTTTTCTGTGTAAATTGAAACGCAAAACACAGCCTCGTCACCCGAGGACGACGCCATGTTGTTTATGCGTTGCAGAAACGCTTTACCGCTTGTATGTTATCGAAACGCTTTACCGTTAGTATATTCTACTATGTAACAAGCGCCTCAGTGAGCGATGGGTTAATACTAAATAAAGGACGAATAACAGAAATCGTCTGGGCCAGGAAACTCTTTTCTCGGTCATGAGAATATGCAGAGAATCTGGTGCAACCCTAAATGACAATGAACTTAACTGTTAAACAGCATTGTTAACATTTTCAGGGATAACAAAAACAGGGAAATTATTCTGTAACAACACAGTGAAGTACAATAAAAACTTGAAACGTTACAGTTGTGAAAATATTTTATTATGTAAATCATCAATAAATATGTAATATTTCACAAAATACAAAAACAACATTTTTCCCAACACACGTTTTTTCCCAATTTTGAGAAATATCGCGTGTTTTTTCCCAATTTGACCGGCCACGGACCCATTCCCAAAATGGTGAAAAAAAACACTGTTAAGGTAGTTTTGAAGAAACACAATTTTCTAAGACCTTGCATAAAGACAGTTTACTGTTATTCTCAGAAAGGCACTGAATACATTTTAGTAGATAATAAAATTATGTAAAACTTATTCATTAATACTTAAAAACTAAAACTAAATTAGTTAATATAATGTAATATATTTATGTAAACCTGTATACTATTATCTTTATATGTTGTAGGTCGCGGTAAGAACAAAGACAAGTGTATGTTTTTGCTGTATATCTACTGTAACTCTGTGAACAACAGTAAGGGCAACAAGACGGGCAGTGAGGGAGGTCTGGCCATGGAGTTCACGATGAAGGAACTGTATGGCATAGAGATGATACAGAGTGAGGAACGTCTCTTTAGGCTTCTTGTTGGGTACGTGAACAGCTGTCAGCAATTTCCCGCATCAGCGTGGTTTTATCAGTTTTAAATAAACTTATTGTAAATGTGGGTTCACATATGAGGGCCTCATGGAAGATTGAATTGTGTAATAGTGTCTTTATTATTACAATGCAGCAAGTGATGAGATGGCTTGTGGCCAATGTGAACCTATTGTTTGGGGCGCTTCTTTCGGCCGAAGTTTTTCTGCAGTAACTTGAGCAATTTAAATAATATGTACATCAGTTATATATCATTAGATCTGGCATTTTTAGTGGTAAATAAAACTACTTTACTTTTGAAAATCGGTTGGGAAATAAATATTTTACAGCCAAAATGATTTTTTAAGGCCAAATGTGCAAAAATCACTACTCAGTTGCCTTCACAGGAATCACCCTCTTTCAAATTTCCTGGTGTTTAACAAATTGTTGAACTCACAGAAATCCCATCATGCAGTCCATTATTATGAGCTTATTTTGTGATCGGTGTTAAATATTTGAAAAATTATTATTGTAATTATATAAATTGTGTAGAATCTGGTCTCTTAAATTCTCATGAACCTTTTGAGAATCTGTTTAACTACCGTATTGTTTCTAATTAACGCTCCCCTTCTAATTAGCGCCCCCACCCCCTAACTTTTAAAAAAAATAATCTTACCTTGAGGTCTAAAAGTGGTTAATATCCAAGAAAAGTGGTTAAAGTCCAAGAAACAGTATACACACACTTATGAATTTAATTCCATATTTAGCATTATATAAGGAAATTAAAATGTGTACTGGCTTACGAAAAGCATTCTAATAAGCGACCCCCTTTCAGAAAATATCATGTCCCCGGGGGCGCTAATTAGAAACAATACGGTAAATAACCTTGTAAGGCTTAAGCAGCTAATGGCAAGAAAGTACACTACAAAACTGTTTATCAAAACTCTGTCCAGGTGTTCAGGTCAGTTAATAATATATTTGTCCCAAATAAAAGTATAGGTTTATTTAAGGGTTCTTAAAATACCCGTGATTGAAAATGTGTTAAATGAATTATGAGATAACTCTTTTCAACGCTTCGGTTATGAAGTTTGGCTGATTAAAACTGTTTATGTTGTGTCTGTAGAGTTCAGATTCTCAATATAAGTAAGTTACATAAATACCTCGTCGTCAGTAGGTTTAGAAACGGTGTACATCTGCTGTAAAAAGTGCATGTTGATGGTGGTAAAGGGACTTACAGTTATATTCTAAAGTACCTTTCAAATGAGATGTATTACATTCTTCTTATAAATATTAAGCAATGCTTCTTTTTCAGGTCGGTGTGTCCCAGTATCTATGGACACGAGTTAGTAAAGGCTGGATTGATACTCGGCCTGTTTGGAGGATCGCAGAAATACTCGAATGACAAGGTGAGGTATTGTGAGAGCTTGGTGGAGATTTAACCCTGATCAGTGTTAAAGGGGCAGTATATCAGACGTTTCAAATTCAGACATTTAAAGCATGTTTAAGAATTAATTTGCATCTTTTTGACGTTTATGCAGGTTTTAAACGCTGGTAGTAAATTGCAAAAAAAAAAAGTAAATGGCAAATTTATGTTAATATTAGTGCTTAATTTTATTACAGTTTCAATTTGTTTACTTCTAGACTAAATTCATTGTTTTCCAGTACTGAAATGTACACATATTTGTAAGAATTTATTAAAGCTATTTTGTAAACATGTTTTCAGAACAGAATCCCAGTTCGAGGGGACCCACACTTACTGATTGTTGGGGATCCAGGTCTCGGCAAATCTCAGGTATGACTTACGGAAGCTATCCGATCATTTTTGGTCATGGCGTTGGTAGCTAGATTGGGTGAAAAAAGTAAATTTGGAAGGACACGTCTTGTCATTAAGCTCAGCTTTAGGTTAGTTAACTTCCTTATCATGTAGAAACCTGCACAAATTTCCCTAGTAGTGTATAGTCAAAATTTCGGTTGACTGCACATAGTAAAAATAGTTGGACTTGTCTAGTGCCTGATAGAATTATATTCAGTTCTGTGATATTATACAATTATTGCATTTTGAATTCGGTCGATACATGGTTTTATCGACCCGAGAAAAGGCATATTGACCGAGGACGTAAAACCATGTATAGACCGAATTCAAACGGCAACAATAGTTTTATTATAAAATCAAAAAAAAATAAAGAAATTTACCGCAGTAAATGTTGCCTTTTAGTATTATTGGCATCTCCATTTTCTATTATTATCTTTTTTTCAGCTGTCAAAAAAACAAGCCAGTCGGCTGACATTTTGTTGATCCCGATGACGTCATTCTATTGTACATTCGTACCTATTCACGTTCGCTCGCGCATTTTTAGCTCTACTGATCAGAGATCAGCAGAGCTTATGCCGTGGTGCGGCGTCCGGCCGTCCGTCTGTCTGTCCGTCCGTCTGTCTGTCCGGCCGTTAACTTTTATTTGTAGCGACTACTCCTCTGAAACTACTGGATGGATATTCATAAAACTTTACAGAAATGTTGCCCATGAAGTCTAGTTGATCCTAGCAAAAATTCATGTTGATGTGAAATCCAAGATGGCCGCCAAAGCTAAAAATAGATTTTTTAAATTCAAGCTTGTAGCGACTACTTCTTAAAAACTATAAGTGATATTGAAGTGGGACTTTTTCTAAAATGATCAGCATGACATGATGTTGGTCCTTGTCGAAAATCGTTTTGATTTGACGTTAAACATGGCTGCCAGCGGCCATCTTTGTTTACATAGAGTTATATAATGAAAACTTGTAGCGACTACTCCTCTGAAACTACTTGACGGATTTTCATGAAACTTCACAGGAATGTTGCTCTTGATGTCTAAATGATCCTAGCAAAATTTCAGGTCGGCCGGAAATTCAAGATGGCCGCCACGGCTCAAAATACAAGTTTGTAGCGACTACTTCTTGAAAACTATAAGTGATATTGATATGGGACTTTTTCTAAAATTATCAGCATGACATGATGTTGGTCCTTATCAAAAATCGTTTTGAATTGACGTTAAACGTGGCTGCCAGCGGCCATCTTTGTTTACATAGAGTTATATAGTAAAAACTTGTAGCGACTACTCCTCTGAAACTACTTGGCGGATTTTCATGAAACTTTACAGGAATGTTGCTCTTAATGTCTAATTGATCCTAGCAAAATTTCAGATCTGCCAAAAATTCAAGATGGCTGCCACAGTTAAAAATAGATTTTTAAAAAATAAGTTTGTAGCGACTACTTCTTGAAAACTATAAGTGATATTGATATGGGACTTTTTCTAACATGATCAGCATGACATGATGGTTATCCGAGTCGAACATTATTTTGATTCGACATTTAACATGGCTGCCAGTGGCCATCTTTGTTTACATAGAGTTATATAATGAAAACTTGTAGCGACTACTCCTCTGAAACTACTTGACGGATTTTCATGAAACTTCACAGAAATGTTGCTCTTGATGTCTAATTGATCCTAGCAAAATTTCAGGTCGGCCGGAAATTCAAGATGGCCGCCCTGGCTAAAAATAGATTTTCAAAATACAAGTTTGTAGCGACTACTTCTTGAAAACTATAAGTGATATTGATATGGGACTTTTTCTAAAATGATCAGCATGACATGATGGTTATTCAAGTCGAACATTATTTTGATTCGACGTTAAACATGGCTGCCAGTGGCCATGTTTGTTTACATAGAGTTATATAATGAAAACTTGTAGCGACTACTCCTCTGAAACTACTTGACGGATTTTCATAAAACTTCACAGGAATGTTGCTCTTGATGTCTAATTGATCCTAGCAAAATTTCAGGTCGGCCGGAAATTCAAGATGGCCGCCATGGCTAAAAATAGATTTTCAAAATACAACTTTGTAGCGACTACTTCTTGAAAACTATAAGTGATATTGATATGGGACTTTTTCTAAAATGATCAGCATGACATGATGGTTATTCAAATCGAACATTATTTTGATTCGACGTTAAACATGGCTGCCAGTGGCCATGTTTGTTTACATAGAGTTATATAATGAAAACTTGTAGCGACTACTCCTCTGAAACTACTTGACGGATTTTCATAAAACTTCACAGGAATGTTGCTCTTGATGTCTAATTGATCCTAGCAAAATTCAGGTCGGCCGGAAATTCAAGATGGCCACCACGGCTAAAAATAGATTTTCAAAAAACCAGTTTGTAGCGACTACTTCCTGAAATCAAAATCAATCAGTAGAGCTTCAAGGTTATTGACCTCTTGTTATTTTAGCCACGCCTTTGAGTCGATACGAAAAGTCAGTATACATTTCTCAGGTCAATACGTCTTTTTAGCAGGAATCCTGTGACCAGCCTTGATCCAAAAGAATTTCTTTAATTTTTTGATTTTATAATAATGAAAATTATTGTTACGATTCTGTGTAACAGTAAAAAGTGTGTGTTTATTTTGAAGGTTTATAATTCCAACATCCGTTAGGACTCAGTAGAATGTGACCTATTTGCATGGTTTTCATTATCTGTTTAAATGAGATCTAGCTATAGACTGTATTCACAGAAAAGTTGTACATTCATCCATCTAAAAAGTGTCTGAGTTTATAAAGTCAGTTTGAGTCTCTGCATGAGGTCTTTAAAAGTCTGGCCTACTGTTCTGGGCGCTTGTTTTATCCAAAGTTGTATTGGATTTAAACTACTGCCTAAATTTGTTGTGTATCAGCGGTAAATAAAAACACTTTACTTTTCAAAATCGATTGAGAAATAAATATTTCACTTGTGAAAGGGCATTTTCAATGCAAAATACTGCTGTATCAAACTTTTTTCTTTTTTTTCTTTATAAAAATGGTTTAAATGTGTTGGATAAATGTGAATTAAGACACTGAAAGCTTTATAGCAAAATATTTAAAGGCCAACTGAAGTAATTTGAGATTTCTTAATTTTCTGCTGTCTCAGTAGCTAGGAGTTTACATGGGAAACCACATCAACAAAGCATTCTGGCTGTAAAATATTTATTTCTCAACCACATATATCTAATGCTAAATTACCTTATACTAAAAGTTGTATTAACACATTTATTTGTAACTCTTGGAAAAGCCGCCTGGGATTTGTCAGTTAACAATAAACTCCATTCAATTAAACCGTTACTTGGAGAATGGCGTTCTTCTAGTAGACCCATTCGTCGAGAAGAAGTTGTCCTAGCCCGGTGCAGGATAGGGCATACACGTTATACTCATTCATATTTACAAGCTGAGCAATCTGCTTTGCACTGTTAACAGTCAAACACATCTTGTTGGAATGTGTAGACTTTGATCCTATACGTCAAAGGTACGACAATGTTAATACTATGAAGAGTTATTTGATACTATAGATTTTAGTCTTGTTTTAGATTTCCTAAAAGAAATCAGACTATATAAATCATTATAATGTGTTCTTATATATATTTACTTGTTTATATACCCGCTGACGGGCATTTGTTGATTTACATATATAGTTTATATAACTACTATATCATCACTTATTTTTTAATTTAATAGTTTTATCTTTATATATTTACATTAATTTTTAATTACTACTTAATTTCTTCATCTTTCGTCGGGTTTTTTTGCGCACAATATGACCTATTTATGTGTCAACATGCCGTAAAACACCATTCAATCAATCAATCAATCAATCAAACGATTTTTTCAAAACTGAGGTATTTTTATTGTGTCTCCTGTGTTGCGCCGTTGTCTGTCACAATTTAACCTGCAACCTAACCTTGGCCATAACATGATAACTTGAAAAGTATTGACCGATGTTCATAAAACTATACACACATCTTCATCTTTCCCCAAGGAATGTTGTTACACATTTCCAATAACTCTGACTCATTTTGGCAGAGTTATGGCCCTTTCATAAAACATAACCTGCAACCAAACCAAGCTCAAAACGTGCCATAACTTCAAAGAAGCACACTGTAGGTGACACAATTGTTCCCTGGGACACCGTTCTAGTTTACAAATCAAAATTCCAGTTCTAATAATGTACAGTTTATCTACTTATTATGAAAATTGCTCATGTTAATGCTGAAAAACCATTGGCTGAAACAAGCGCCCCAAACAAATGGCTAAGGAGGGTCTTGAGTTCGAGTCCATCAAGTGGGAGGTCTGGCCTGGTAAAGGTATGTACACACAGGGCCTCCTCTGGGATTCGCAAATGGAGCCAAATGAGAAAAAATAATAAAAGTGGCGATAAAAAAATAACTTTGGCGAAAGAAATATCCAATGTCAGTCATGAATGTTGTGTATTACTTTCCAATCTCGTCTTACCCCTTAATTTTCCCCATGAATAAAGCCGTTAGTAATAATTATAATCATAAAATTATATTTTAAAAAATATTTTACTCAATTTTTTACATAAAAATAGAACTTATTAATCTGCTAATGTTTCAGTTTTGAAATAAATACTGTACATGTGTACAAAATCTTATCTAGATTTATACTGAAAAAAATATTCATTTGCATTTTCACGTATTATAACTAGAAGAATTCATTAACTAAATATGTAATCTACTGTAATCTACTGTAATATGAAAAAAAAATGTTGTGGGAGAAATAGAATATTAAATTGTTATATATATTGTGCCTCCATTTATACAGATGTTACAAGCGACAGCCAACATTGCCCCGAGGAGTGTGTATGTGTGTGGTAATACAACAACAACATCTGGACTCACGGTCAGTTCACTTCTACGTTGGCATACTCGTGGTTTAAATATCATAAGTTTATTGTTGTCTTTATCTGTTTATTAACCCAGAAAATGATAACACGCTTTCACGAGTCAAACACCAGTAACTTCCACTGAAGTAAAATAGAGTTTGCTAGCTTTAAACCAGGCTTTATATATTTAATATTTATCAGAACCAGGGTATAGTTCCTATTCAGAAAATCACCGTCAACAAAAACTGCATACCATAGACAATTAGGTAAATGGAAATAATTACATAGAAAGATTATATGAAACATCGAACATATGGTATGGTTTAAACATATTTTATTTCAAAGATAACATACTATACAAACAGATGTTACATATAATAATAAATGGAATGGAACGAAAGCAAAATGCTTATACAGTTATAGGACTGTCCCAAAAACATGTAGTAGTTACTACTCAGCTCAAGTTACATGATTATCAGCTTGATGTCGGCACACCAAGCATGAGGTCAATAAAATGGCAATATATCGCCTAACATGCCAGCTAATGAGCTAAAACTTTGTCCATGCAGAATTAAATGTTAAAAGTATATATCACTACATTATCTCTATTTGCAGATAGCATTTTGTTACACCAACTTATTTCTAATTTTTTAAATGTGCCTATCTGCTGTCAGATAATTGATGCCCTGCTGTGCGAAAATGGGTATTTCATTGCTCTGGGGTCAGTTAATTACATGGATGATTTATAGAGATTCTCAATAAACAGAGGAATCTCGGGACAGTCCTATAACTGTATAGAGATCCTTTCCATGAATGTATGGTTTCAGCCTTGTAATCATCAATGACAGAGTGAAATAGGAAGCTTAAAGGATGTGTTATTTTAGGAGTCTTGCTCTTTTAGGCCAACCATAAAAAATTGTTGGTTTGCTGTTTCACTACCTAACCATGAAAAAGGGACCTACCCAAAACTGTTTATAGCAATATTTTTCTTTAATTTCTTAAGGTATTTACTGACATTGGCAGCAAACCTATATTTGTTTAAAGATGGCCTTATGAACTTATGCATTATATTGGATAATATTTAAAAAAAAAAAAATAACAAAAATTAAGTTAAGGGTTCAAATCTTTAAGTCTCGTACAGTTTGCACTGTTTAATAAAACAAAACTAATATGTAATTTATTTTTTCATCGGCAAACTTGCATTGTACGCGTATGCTATATGCATTCTCAGTATGTGTTGACTGTAGACGGCTCCGTTAAATAAACCATAAAATGTGGGAGCTCCAGTGTATGTAATTAAGTCATTTTGTCTTTAACCTCAGGTGACATTATCTAAAGATGGGGGTTCAGGTGATTACGCCCTGGAAGCCGGAGCACTGGTGTTGGCAGACCAGGGGTGCTGTTGTATTGATGAGTTTGACAAGATGACTAACCAACATCAGGCCCTCCTAGAGGCCATGGTAGGTACAATAACCAATGGCGTAGCTGCCTATAAGCACAATACGCATATGTGTATATTTTATTTTGCCAGTTCAAATCAACCTTAAATATTTGTGGATAAAAGACGGAAAGGTTGTTCTAGAAAGTGCTAGATAAAACCATTATTTTCAAAAAATTCTAGGCGGACGGAATGGGTGGGGGTGGGGCATGTCCCCAGTCCTCTCTAGACCATTTCACATCTGCAGCGCTCATTACTTTCATGCGTTTTATAATTATAAAAGCCTGGTTACGCCCTTGAAAACCACAATAATTAATTTAAAAGTCCCTATCCCGCCATCAACAGGCAAAGGTTACAACAGATCTATATATATGTATACCGTTTCTAAACCTTCTCCATAGGCACAATATAAACAGTTTTAACCAGCCAAACCAAAACTGGAACATCGAGTTAAGAGTCACCAACCTATAATTCATTTTTCACATATTCAATCTCGGGTATTTTAAGTACCCATGAATAAACCTATATTTTTATCTTTTCGGCACATATACATTACTTTATGACCTGAACACCTGGACAGGGTTTGGATAAAATATTTTGCTGCGTATTTTTGTCATTATTTGGCAGGTAAGTGCTTTTAAAAATTACAGAGTTTGCCTGTTAATATGCCCCCATTTGAAAAATGGGACATTATGGTAAAAGGTTGTCCGTCCATCCATTTGTAAACAATTACACATTCAGCGTGACAATTTTGAAAGCATAACCAGGGTTCGACACTAACGCATGTCCGCTGGCCCGAGGCCACCTGATTTTAGGAAGGACCACCACTTTCCTAAGGATTGGTGGCCCATCGGACCACCTATTTTTAATTACGGACATTAAAAATGTACATGATGTTTATCCATCTCTGACATGTAGATCTAGTAGGATTGTACATATAGGACATCAAGCATTCACATGATTGTCTTTGTATAACGGGTTTTTGCGTTTTATGAAAATGTGGAAAATTCTCAAAAACATCTCTCCCACCAAAATAACAAAAAACAAAGCTGAAAAACTTCAAACCCAAAGCATCTACGCCACCATGCTAAGGATCTGGCAGCACTACAAAACAATTATAAGGTATATAAATTGTTAATAATATCATGTAAACATTGATCACAGAACAAAACTGTATATGTGTTTTATTTTATTGTAATGTTTAGGTAAGTATAGCTGTACATGAGTATATTTAGTATAGCTTCATATATTCAGCCACTCATTACAAGTATTTTGTTCCATAGCACTAATGGTTTTCCTTTGTTCTTGCTTATGATATAATGTTCATAAACCTGAAGGTCTGAGCCTAAACCGTGCTATAACTGCCGGTATATTTCAGCCGTTCTATAAATGACAGATTCGGCAGTTATACCATGGTCTACCCAACTTACAAGCGCGTAGTTGTAATGTTTACACACATTGTCGAGAAGCAGTATAAAACACATATACTCGAAAAATTATGCTATAAATATTACATATTTTGTGTATATTTGGCATCTTCATGTGCTCAGGGCTATTCCATAAAAACATACTCGGGACACCAGGAAGTTCATTTAATAAACATCTATGGGTGGACCCTATTTTCTGTAATTTGGTTCTTTAAATTAAATTTTGCATCTACGTGTGCCTGTCACAGTCCCAGGTATCTTTTAATAGAATAGCCCTGTTGACATTTGCCCTTCACAAACATAACTTTGGAGTAAATTTTGCCCCTGTTTGCCTTATAGGAACAGCAGAGCATCAGTATTGCCAAGGCAGGCATTGTCTGTAGGTAAGTCATAACGCGGCTGCAGGTAATAAATTGGCAATAGAATAACTCCAAATGTTGATATTCTGAAATCAGTTGAGTGGAAATTAGTTCAGTCGAAGTCCAGTCTCAAAATCAGACCCTTTATCACGATACTCTATTCTACAAGGATCTGACAACACTGCATTGGAGGTTACATCAGATTGACCTTACGATTAGCCAGTCAGATTTCAGCCTTCAAAATTGCTTTGTATAGACTGCTTCACTGCGCATGTGGCGTTTTAGTAAAACACTGTGTCCGTAACTTTTAGCTTATAAAACTCAAAATTATTGTGTTGACAAACATGATACACCAACCATTATTGAATATTTACTGAAAAAAAAATATAAAGAAGATTGACGCAATTTAATAGTGGTACAATTTTTTTTACCGAATCGTGAGATTGAACCCACACTAAAATGACACTCGCGGGTCATCAGCCGAGTTCGCTATCAACTGAGCTAAGTGGGCCAGATGTACTACGATTTACTATTTAGAGTACTAATGTTGTAATAATTTCGATGGAATATATATTTTCAAAACATAAACGGCAGCGTCCATGATTTTCTTTGTATCTTGATATAAAACATGCCATTTAGTGCATTTCTTTGAATTTATCATGCAATCCACAGCAATAACACACAAAGACTTTATCTTTATTCGGATATAGATCTGTTTTATGTGGATTTTCGTTTGTTCAGTTCACTCGAGCGTCATCTGAAGTGCATACAAAACGCGTGATTTCATTGGTTGAATTTAGTTGATCTTCTCATGAATATTGATTAGATGAAAGGTCAGTCTGACGTGACCTACAAGAGAGTGTTGTCAGATCCTATAGTGGAGAGTATCAAATAGTAATTAGGATATGATTTTAATGAGATTGGTCGAAGTCAAGTATAGAGATACCAAACATTATAACTGTTGTGCAATGAAACAAATTTAATTTTGTGTTTTATAATAATATGGCTTATTTGTTTTGTTAAACCTGGAGTATATATTATATTAGAAGTGTCGTCGATAAATGTTTATTATTGGATTATTGAGTGTGCGTTTTCCAGCCTGCCAGCCAGAACATCCATCTTGGCTGCAGCCAACCCTGTGGGAGGGCATTATAACAAGGCAAAAACGGTTGCAGAAAATCTCAAGTAAGTGGAGCAGCTAAGTTTCCATTATTAAATATTAAATGTTATTAAATAATGAAGATAAATATTTTATAAAGAATGAATAAATGTTGGTTTATGGCACGTCGACACAAATATTTCATAATGTGCGCAAATTATTAAAAATTACCCTATTAACATATATACCGATAATTAGGTAAAACTGTTTACAATTAAGGGATAATGAAACATTTTGAATTCAGTATTTCACAATATAGTTGAATCCTCCAGTATGGAAGCATTATCCTTTCTTATTACAGTTTGTATCGTAAAGGAACAGATTCAAATCTTCCTTATTTAGAAATGCCACTGTAATCAAACAAACGTTACTTGATCTTACTTGTTACTGTGTTTGCTTTTGCAGGATGGGGTCCGCCCTGTTGTCGAGGTTTGACTTGGTATTTATACTCCTGGATAAACCAGACGAGGTAAAGTTCATTCATTTTCTACACTTGAAAACCTGAATTTTAGTATTTTGTTCTTAAACCATTTTCAACAAATTGATACGTGGAATGGACAGAAAACCTGTTTTTAAACAGAATTGAATTTTCAAACTTTATTTTTACTTGGGAATTGCCTTATTTTAGTTGGTACTTGCATCAAAAATGCAGTTTCCTGCAGAGTAGATTATATAGTGATTATTTAACTGCTGGGATCGATTATAGGGAAATCCTTCACGAGATGGTTCTTTTCACGAACGAGCGCATGCGAGTGAGTGAAAAAACTAAACACGTCTTCCATCGAGTGAAGTATTTCCCTATAATCGAACACAGAAGTTAAATAATCTGTTTATTACATTTTAAATCAGTTTGTGCATAATTTTAACCGAAATTATTCGTTTTATTGAACGTTATCGGCAGATGACTTTGACATCAGCACCATGTTATTGACGTCATAACTCAGTGTCATAGTTAGTTATTTTTGTTTTCGGAGTAAGGCCATAAAAAATTAATTACCTGGTTCTCAGGCCCGCCCGCATGTCTTTTTTTGGTGCCGCATTGCCGATTTTATCTCAAAAGTAATAAAATAAAAATTGGAAATGCGCTACCGAAATTTCGAAAAAAAAGTTCCGCATCTAAGTTCGTTCCGGTTTTTACAAGCAACTACCTCAGGGGAATCCCCTTGTGGGTAGACTGGTGCGCAGCCGACTATCTGCCGCTCTGCTCGCTAGCTTGTGAGTGTTGCAGTCGTACGGGTACCAATCTAGGAGTCAGACGCTTGAGACGCTTGGAACTATTAGGTGCTACAGAACAGGCGATTTATTCAAGCGTCTAATCGACAAAGTCTCACAACAACATGCAATAGTTCATGCGTGATCTAATACAAATATACGGACTTATTGTGATTGAAAGAAGCATAAGTCGGGAAGAAATGATAAGGTAATGATCGACAATAGAGATGAGCTGATCCAACTGGTTATTGCACATGTATTTCGAGATATTTTGCATCAATACATGTATTGGAATTAAAAGTTTGGATAAAAAAAAAATCGCCCGCGTGTCTGTTGACCACTGTAAAATTGTAAATAAAAATGCGCCCGCCCGCATCTCTTCTCAGAAAGAGTGGTAATTAATTTTTTGTGGCCTAAGTTAATAATATTTAGCGATTATGAATATTCTTTCACTGAGAAATCCCAATCGTTCACCGACGAAACTGTAATAATTATATTTTACTGTCAGATAGTAAAATTTTTGTTGGTTGATCATTTTAATTTCTGGAAACCCACAAAAATAAATTCACATATACTGAACAAAAAAAGAAACTTCCACATTTTAAGCTGTGATTTGCATAGGGTGGACTTTGTTACACTTTGTACACCAATCTAGATACAGTTTCATCATTATATACTTATCACTAAATCATTCTGATCAATATTAATAATCATCAAAAACCAGAGTTAGTGTGTTGCTGCTAAAACATGTTTTATTCAAATTGCGAAATCACTATATTTGTGTTATAAAGGGAGGTAATCTGAAAATATTCATTCTTGAAAGCTGTATGGTGCAAAAGTGAGTGAACAAGTCAGCTTACTTTCTCCGTCTTTTTGGTGTTGGGGTTATCTTCTGTTTATTTCAATAGAAAAGTTTGATTCAAGGAAAATTGTTTTCATGACAGTGCTGGCCTTTTAACAAAGGTATTAACATATAAGACTAAACAAAATATATTTTCATTGTGTCTACATGTATGGGTAAAGTTGCGGAAGTTTCTTTTTTTGTTGAGTATAGTTTGTTTTGTATTTCACAGTAGCTTTGCCTTGTAGTGTCTATGAATCTGTAGAAGGTTCAGGAATAATCAGTCATCGCAAGGATTGTATACAGGACCTATTTGTATATTGAAATTATTAAAAAAGTTGTTATATTAAATGTATATGATGCACAAGCATCATTTCAAATTTATCCAGCGTGTTTAATAAAATTCACTATAGAATAGGCACAAATGGAAGTTTCAATTGATCATATAACTAAAAAAATGCCACATAGCATACATTTGTTAATATAGCTGCCTATATATATTTGTGTTGCATGATTGTATTGATTTGCATTCATCCAGTAGTTCTAATCATTAAACAGTAAGGATGGAAATTGACCAGGCAAGTCCGATTCCAGTTCCTAGCTGAACGAAAAAAGAGTGATTATTCAGTCTTCATTTGCATATTTACTACACTAGTGAATTAGGTTATTTATGTCATTGCTTTATTACAGTCCCACACGGCAAGTTATGTGATAAATAATGTAATGTAATGTAGAAGAAGTAGGAACTCGAGGAAGATTGTCAATTGACATGTCACCAGTACTTGGATATCTCCGCCCTTTTGTTGATGTCGGAGTATATTGACCATAGGTTATATTATAACAAAGTTGCACGTGCTTTATTATGCAGTGACACATGCTGTTGTTTGTCGGAGGTATCGTTTTGGTTTGATTGGTTGAAATGGATAAATGATTGACAACTGGCGACATGTTAATTGAGTCACCCTCTATAAATAAAGAAATTACTTACCTACCGACTTACTTTTTTACTTACTTGCTTATCTGTTAGATGAATGTTCATTGTGTATTTTGCAGGAGATGGACAGTATGTTATCTGAACATGTGATGTCCCTCCACGCTCGGAGTAGCAGGTAATGTAACAATTAGGGACAGTATGTTATCAACATGTGATGGCCCTCCATGCTCGGAGAAGCAGGTAATGTAACAATGAGGGACAGTATGTTATCTGAACATTTGATGGTCCTCCGTGCTCTGAGCCTCCATGCTGGGAGTAGGAGGTAATGTAACAATGAGGGACAGTATGTTATCAGAACATGTGATGGCCCTCCATGCTCGAAGTAGCGGGTAATGTAACAATGAAGGACAGTATGTTATCAGAACATGTGATGGCCCTCCATGCTGGGAGTAGCAGGTAATATAACAATGAGGGACAGTATGTTATCAGAACATGTGATGGCCCTCCATGCTCGAAGTAGCGGGTAATGTAACAATGAAGGACAGTATGTTATCAGAACATGTGATGGCCCTCCATGCTGGGAGTAGCAGGTAATATAACAATGAGGGACAGTATGTTATCAGAACATGTGATGGCCCTCCATGCTGGGAGTAGCAGGTAATATAACAATGAGGGACAGTATGTTATCAGAACATGTGATGGTCCTCCATGCTCGTAGTAGCAGGTAATGTAACAATGAAAGACAGTATGTTATCAGAACATGTGATGGCCCTCCATGCTCGAAGTAGCGGGTAATGTAACAATTAGGGACAGTATGTTATCTGAACATGTGATGGCCCTCCATGCTCGTAGTAGCAAGTAATGTAACAATGAGGGACAGTATGTTATCAGAACATGTGATGGTCCTCCATGCTCGGAGTAGCGGGTAATGTAACAATGAGGGACAGTATGTTATCTGAACATGTGATGGCCCTCCATGCTCGTAGTAGCAAGTAATGTAACAATGAGGGACAGTATGTTATCAGAACATGTGATGGTCCTCCATGCTCGGAGTAGCGGGTAATGTAACAATGAGGGACAGTATGTTATCTGAACATGTGATGGCCCTCCATGCTCGAAGTAGCGGGTAACGTAACAATTAGGGAAGTCAAGTTTCTCAGGTCTGATGCCTCCTCTTCAGTTGTTCCATCATTTCACTAGAAATTTATATTGTTTAAACTGAAAATTTAGAATACATTTTTGTCTGAAATGCAGTATAGATTTTCACTTTTTAAAATGTAATGTTTTATGCTGACTTTATACTGAATTTACCACAAAAGGATTTATTATACACTTGATTACAGGAAGATTCTATTAAAAAAGGTCTAAAAAAAACAACTTATTCTTTCCAACTGTTGATCTCATTACCAGGCAATTAACATTTATAATGGACCGTCGAGGATTTCTCTTTCCTGTTAAGATATTTACAACTACTGTATCAACAACAACAGAGCACGCATTTGTTTTCATTAATTAAATTAAAGGCTTATTAAAACGCAAAATGAAATGTTCAACAAAGATTTCAGAAGTGTTATAACTATATATAATTATGCAATCAGACCAAAAGACCAGAATAAAACTTTGCAAACTACTATGCCGAATGAATAGTTTCAGTACAAAATCTTGACACTCATATGAACTAATGTACTATTACTCTGTGTCCCAAGTACACTGCCTTTATGCATAACACAGATAGCTTGCAGGGCCAAATGGTTAATTTATAGTATTGGTAGTGTGTACATGACAATGAAACGTAAACAAGTGGATGTAAACTTAAGTGGATGTAAACTTGCGTAACTTATCCAAGGGTAATTTTCAAATGGGTTTAAAGTAGTTTGTAGAAATTATAGAAACTGGCAATACCTGGGCTTAAATCCTAGTCACATGATTAATGCAATAACGGTTTCATATGTATTTTTCAGGCCACAAAGTGTAAAGGCTCCCAGATCAACAGCTGTAAGTAGCTTTATGTTTTCCAACTTAAAACACGTCTTGTATCAACATCTGATATGAGTGTAAAATCATTTTCTGGTACACATCTAAAAGAATAATTTTAATGTTTTTTTTGCTATCAAATCTGCTCAAGTTAACTTCACTGTCCAACTAACAGAGGAATTGTAATTTTTAAAATTGGTATTAATAGTTCATCATGACCATCCTTCACCTTCTTTTTCTTTTGGGTATTTAAAGGGACATACAGCAAGCATTAAAGTGTGCATCTCGATTTGTTGTTATACCAGATAATTTTGACTTTAAACCTGCTTACATATAATTAAATAAAAGTTTGTGTTTTCAATTTTTCTTCCTTATTCTACCAAAGGTTAAATATATTGTTGGTGCAATATAATCGGTAGTTAGTAATTATCTTTGAGCTATTCCAATATCTAATGGTCAGTATTAATGACTGTAGAAAAACAAACTGGATGCCGTGTGTCCTTAAAAAGAGCTACAAATGACAAAATGAAATAAAAAAGTTTCCCAGCAAAATGTTCATAATTCTTTTTTGTTTGTTATGTCCCTGAAGGGTGGCATATAGCAGTCGCACCGTCCTTCAGTCAGTCCTTACAATCGTGTCCGGTCAATAACTCCTGGACGGATTTTCAAATAACTTAGCACAAGTGCTCACCACAACAAGACGACGTGTTGTACGCAAAATCCAGGTTCGTGGCTCCAAGGTTAAGGTCACAGTTAGAGGTCAAAGGTCAAAAAAGAAGTGCTTTCGTGTCCGGTTAATAACTCCGACATTCATTGACGGATTTTCAAATAACTTGGCACAAGTGCTCACCGCAATAAGATGATGTGTCATTCACAAAATCCAGGTTCGTGGCTCCAAGGTCAAGATCATACTAAGAGGTCAAATGTCAAAACCACTTGGGGGGCATTTGTCACTTACAGTGACATTGCTTGTTTTATATCGAATTTGATGTGAAACCCATAAAATTTTGACATTTTGGTTAAAGTTTTTGTTTTTCCTCATTTCTCAAATTAAAACGAATTGTCGGAAAGTTTTGAAACTTGGCACACATGTTCATTGTCATTACACAATGTTATATGACAAGAACCATAACCCAGTCATGTATTTTACTTGAATTATCCCCCCATTTTACTTCGATTTTTCAGTTAAAATGTTGAATTCGCAATCCAGCGTTCGCACTGTTGGTACTTCACTTGCTTCATTTTCCTTCATTGCACCATTTCACACATTCCTGGACTGGTTTCAAGTTGCCACGGCTCTCAACACTGTCAGCTAAAAACGTGTAATACTGGTATAGTTGATTTCTGAATGCATCGCTGACCATGCTCTTATACTAGTTAAATGTGTGTTTTATGACAGGACAGCAGTATGAACGAGTCACTGTTGCTGTGGGAGGCGGACAAACCTCTCAGTGAAAGGCTGAAGATCCCTCGCGGCAAACCATTCGATCCCATACCAGTACAGCTCCTGAGAAAGGTACAGAGCATGGGGGTTCATTTGGGTAATACAGCACACAGACACAGAAAGTTTGAATTGAGCCTACAGGAATGAACATTCCTGGGCCATAAAATTTGCAGAATGGGCCTAGAGCTTTCTCGCTTTCGGAACTGCCGAGTTGCTGCTTCTGTTGTAGTCAGATCAGTTTTAGCTGGAGCCCTGATCATTGTTTACAGCCTCAAATAGCACTTAATACAATACAAGGACAATACAATACGAGGATGATGCTCTTTATCATATAAATGAACATTACAACATGACAAATGAACATGAATTTGGGGTTGAGGGGGTGGGGAGGGTAGGGTGGCAGTGCATGTGGATTGGAATTTAGTTAATGTTACTTCATAGACTGAGCTCTTACCCAGCTTAAATACATAGGATAATAATAATTCGAGACCATAAAAGGTGTCAATTGGTACAATTAGACGAATCAGATCAGAAATATATTTTGTGTGCATTTGCAATACGAAAATTATACCATACTTTTGGATACCTACATTCCATTAAATCTGATGTGCTCACAGTTAGGTAGGAAAATGGAGGGTTTCGATGGTACAGTAGGACTGATATACTTAAAATAACATCAGACTTTTTTTTAAAATTTAATAAATGCACCAAATGAAGAAAAAGGACCTACTATAATGTCAAAGTGGTACATGTAGGTGTTTGTCGACTGATATCACCATGTGATCTGATAATAAATGTTATTATATACCTATCAATAAAATATATACAGTACCTTCATTTTCCTACAATGGAATACAAAACCCTGTATCACCTCTAGAGGTTTTCTGAATCTGTATCACTATACTACTAAACGGCTACCTGTGGTGTGATGTCGATGCCTACCTCTGTAAACAAACTAGTACTGTAGTATTTCATGAGCTTTCTTATGAAGGTATATAATAAAAGGATTATTACTAGAGTAAGTGTTCTGGAAGTTTGCTAAAGCCTCTCGTGAGATCCTGCAGATATGGCATGACCACTCAAGGTGATACAAACTTCAGATCACATTACTCCAGTAATAGTCCAATTGTAATAGCTTTACAATTGAACCACAATCATTGAAGGTGATCGAGAATATCAACCAGTATGTATGGGGTTTAACGTCACTTATAACAGTATGTCAATCATAACATGACGGTGTCTATTTGTAGCAGTGAGCTTGATGCTCACCTTTATAGTGCTGCCACACTGAAATTCCATGCCATAAACACAAGACATACCACGCCCAGTTACATTATACTGATATGGGGCCAACCAGTCTCAGCTCTACTCTTAATAATATATACCACACCCAGTTACATTATACTGATATGGGGCCAACCAGTCTCAGCTCTACTCTTAATAATAAATACCACATCCAGTTACATTATACTGATATGGGGCCAACCAGTCTCAGCTCTACTCTTAATAATATATACCACACCCAGTTATATTATACTGATATGGGGCCACCCAGTCTCAGCTCTACTCTTAATAATATATACCACACCCAGTTATATTATACTGATATGGGGCCACCCAGTCTCAGCTCTACTCTTAATAATATATACCACACCCAGTTATATTATACTGATATGGGGTCAACCAGTCTCAGCTCTACTCTTAATAATATATACCACACCCAGTTATATTATACTGATATGGGGCCAACCAGTCTCATCTCTACTCTTAATAATATATACCACACCCAGTTATATTATACTGATATGGGGTCAACCAGTCCCAGCTCTACTCTTAATAATATATACCACACCCAGTTACATTATACTGATATGGGGCCAACCAGTCTCAGCACTGCTCTTAATAATGTTATGCTAAAATATCATGCAAGGGAGTTAACTAGTACCATTTTTATGGAGACTTTGTTGTGACCTGGACGGGGTTCGAGACCCACGATCTCACATTGTTAAAGTCAGTTAGTAGCACGTGTACATATGTTAAACTTTGACTGGAACATAACAGACGCCTTTATACAGTTACATTCATCTTTGTCTTGTATATTTTAGTACGTGGGATACGCCAGGAAGTATGTCCACCCCAAGATAAGCCCAGAGGCAGCCCAGATTATTCAAAATTTCTACCTGGAATTGCGTAAGCAACATCAGACCCAGGACAGCACACCCATCACCACCAGACAGCTGGAGTCGATGATACGCCTCACTGAGGCACGTGCGCGACTCGAGCTTAGGGAGGTGGCCACCAAGGAAGATGCCGAAGATGTGATAGAGATTATGAAGTACAGGTATGTAGTCTGGAAACTAGAACTGGTCTGTACCAGAATAGTTGGGAACTAGAACCAGTCTATACAGGAATAATTGGGAACTAGAACCAGTCTATACTGGAATAGTTGGGAACTAGAACCAGTCTATACTGGAATAGTTGGGAACTAGAACCAGTCTATACTGGAATAGTTGGGAACTTGAACCGGTCTATACTGGAATAGTTGGGAACTAGAACCAGTCTATACTGGAATATTTGGGAACTTGAACCAGTCTATACTGGAATAGTTGGGAACTAGAACCGGTCTATACTGGAATAGTTGGGAACTTGAACCGGTCTTTACTGGAATAGTTGGGAACTTGAACCAGTCTATACTGGAATAGTTGGGAACTAGAACCAGTCTATACTGGAATAGTTGGATAAGTTGCAGCAATGTCACTACTGAATTGTTCACAGATGTCTGTTTAGTTTCTAGTATTAAAATATATATTTCTTTTGGTGTCAGAAATTTCTTGTATATCTAATGATATGTAAATAAAATTTAAGAAATGTACACCTAGATGGATAACATGTTTTTTCCCCTCGTTAGCATCCAATCACTAGTGAAAAAACAACACATCTCACCTTCTGAAAGAATTCCTAGTCTATATATATATGCATACTGACACATTATGTATCGTTCGAAATATCTCATAAAATAGTAACTAGATGATTATAACATTTTTATTAATCAGTTCATCAGTCCATAAACGAGTTGTTGGCCAAATTTATGTTTAAAAGGGAGTGTAATTTGTCAATGCATGTTTTTAGTATGTGAAGAAATGTTATGGCAATGATGGCAATACGGATGAAGTTACGATGGAAGGCGAAGCTTAGTTTCTCCATATTTGAAAATCTCTTTGATGCTCATCGGAATAAGATTTGGTTGAACTATAAATTATCAAAAGTTAAAATGTCAAGAGCAGGGATAGTTGGAATTATTGTTTTGTCTGTTTACAGTATGGTAGACACATACTCTGACCAGTTTGGTGGCTTGGACTTCCGCCGCTCACAGCACGGCTCTGGAATGAGTGGCAGGTCTCAGGTGATTGGCGTATTTTATTTACTGTTTTTGTCAATAATTCAGAACCATGCTTTCAATAATAGTAGACCCATCAAGTTGTTGTATTACGGTTCTGCTATTAGGCCAAAAAAAAAAAAGAGTCTTGTTTCAGGTTTCCTGCTCCAAAAAAATAGGATAGGTAGATCAATGTTTTTCTTTCTTTTTTCTTTTCTTTTTTTTTATTACAACACGGTAGAAATTACAACCAGAAAACATAATTCTAAACTCTGATTTTGAGGGCATCAAGGATGTATCTATTAATATATATAATTTAAAATTGCTCCAAAATGGACTTTGAACTCATCACATGAAGATGTGTTGCTAGGAAAAATACAAAGGATGAACCTCCCAGATAAAATCGGCCACCAATTTGTTGGTAGTAATATCATCATCGCGGCACAAGAGATCGCGATTTTTTTTCTCTCTTTTTCTTCTGTTTCTTTTTGAAACGGGGAAACAAAAGGTTAGGGTCGTGACAAAATATAGTGTCGGTCGGGAACCTGAAACACAACTAATTTTTTTCTTGGCCTTACACACCCGTTGACGGGCATTCGTTGATTAACTATTGATGTGGACCATTTAAAGTGTTAATACGAGGGGTGTTCGAAAACTTTTGCAAATGACACGTTTTCTCCGAGATATTAATTAAAAGTTGATAATTTTTTTGTTTTGTTACCTTCGAAATATTCCCCTTTAGCCAGAACACATCGTTTCAATCTTTTAATCCAATTTTTGAAACAATTTTCATACTCATCTTTGGGTACACTCATAAGAAACTGGTGAACTGCAGACCCCAATGCACTTCTGGACCTATATCTCCTACCAGATAGGTGTTTTTTCAATTTCGGAAAGAGTAAAAAATCGCACGGGGCCAGGTCTGGGCTGTAGGGAGGGTGCGACAATACATTGACCTTTTCAGACTTCAAAAACTGTGCTACAGTTGAGGATTTGTGGGCTGGAGCATTGTCATGTAACAAATGGACATGCTGGAGACCGGCTTTTGGACGTACTTTTCTAATTTTTGTTCGCAATTTTTTCAGAACCACATTCTTATAGAAGCTACCAGACACACCCCTACCTTTTGGAACAGCAATTTGCATGAGTGGCCCAGAATTTCTGAAGAAAATGGCGTATAACACCTTCTTTTGGCATGTTTCAGAGCCCATATCCTGTTATCAACTTTCCGCTTGGGCTCATAAAAATGGACCCATGTCTCAACACCAGTTATGAGACTATCAAACACCTTTTTCTGATATTTTGGGTACTTCTTCAGCAGTTGCTTTGCCATTTGCACCCTCGTACGTTTCTGCTCATCGGTGAGCAAATGGGGGATCCAGCGAGCACTTATCTTCGTAACCTTAAGAATTTTCTTCAGAATGAAGTGGACAGATGCTAAACCCAAGTTTGTCATTTGTGCCAGCTGTCTGACAGTGAAACGCGCATCTTTCTCAATAATGGACTTGATCTTATTAATGTTAGATTTGGTAACTGCAGACCTGGTTCTTCCTGAATAAGGGGCATCTTTGACTGATTCCTGACCGGAACTGAATTTTGTAAACCACCTATAAACTGTGAAAAATGACATTTGTTTATCCCCATAAACAACACATATCTCATCATGTATGCTTTTGACACTCAATCCCAACTTACAGCGGGCTTTTATATAACCTCTGATTTCAGCAACATTTTCTATTTGTTTTCTAACCATTTTCAACGCAGTGTCTATGAATACACCTGAAAGCAATCGAAATTGCAAAAGAACCGGTTTGTGGATTTCAATTATATTTATACATGATGTACAGTGATGATCAGTCATCCGTTTCGTATTGGTTTTGTACAGGTAAATCCCGTGATTGTCGAGTATACAGTGCATTTGCAAAAGTTTTCGAACACCCCTCGTATATTACCATTCCTTCCTTATTTGTTTGTATTAAAAAAAACAGTATGATTTTACCATCATTTTCAATAGTCGCCTACTTTATTTTTCATTCTCATCACTTTTCACACACAGTTTGATCTATTTGTGTTTCTACATTCCGTAAAACACCATTTATTCATTTTAATATTGAGAAATAAGTGAAAACAACTTTTTATCATTTCAAGCAAAATTTATTAAATTCGGTAGAAAATTAAATTTGCATTTTAAAATATGATTTTAATTCTGAACTTGTTCAAAGATTTATGTTGCAAAGTGATTTTATTTCCATCCATAACAGCCCAAGAAGTTCATAGCGGCCCTGCAGAGAATATCGGATCAGACGTACAACTCCATCTTCACTCTGCCTCAGATGCAGCAGATAGCCAAGGTAGCTTATCCTTCTGAAACTTCTGCTATACCCCAAACTTTTATTTCATTTTGCAAAATAAATATTTGATATAATTATTCAAATAATATTTGAAAATATTACAAATTAGCTTACAAATTGATTTTAAATCATAAATAAACATAACATTTTTGCTCAAAACATTAAAACACAAAAAAATTAATAGCCCCAACCCGATACGTCGCCACATGTTCCAAACTCCACATTAACTTGGCCTAATAGTTTGATTACTGTATATCCATTGCAGGACATTGGGTTGCATATTGGAGATTTTGGATCATTTATAGCGTCCCTGAACAATCAGGGATTTCTGCTGAAGAAAGGGCCCAAAGTCTATCAACTTCAGACAGCAGATTATTGATATTGGCAAAGGCAGATAAAAGTCTGAAAAGGGCCTCTACCATATTGATAAAGTCAAGTGTCTGGGCCAATATATTGAATAAAGCTGCAGATATATGTGTCAAGGGTCTAGACCAGTACTGAAAAATGCAGATATATGGCCAGGGCCTGGACTAGTATTAACAAAGCCAGATATAAGTGTCAAGGGCCTGGACCAGTATTAGCAAAGCCAGATATAAGTGTCAAGGGCCTAGACCAGTATTAGCAAAGCCAGATATAAATGTCAAGGGGCTGGGCCAGTATACAAAGCCAGATATAAGTGTCAAGGGGCTGGGCCAGTATACAAAGCCAGATATAAGTGTCAAGGGTCTGGATCAGTATACAAAGCCAGATATAAGTGTCAAGGGCCTGGGCCAGTATAGAAAGCCAGATATAAGTGACAAGTGCCTGAACCAGTATATTAACAAAGCCAGATATAAGTGACAAGTGCCTGAACCAGTATATTGACAAAGGCAGATATGTGGGACAGGCCTGGACCAATAAAATGTAAAAGGTAGATTTTATGATTTGAGCAAAATATTTTTTCATCATATGCGGCTGCCTATTACCATCGGTTGATTGAGTGCATTTTCTGATCAACCGAAATGAGTGGATCTTCTCATCTGTTGAGTAGTTGCGTATTCTTATTGGTGCATATTTTCATCAGTTGAAACGAGTGCGTAATTTCGTTTATTGTACTATAAATGAAATGTTCTTCGATTGATTTGACATCATATCAAACTTATATCATGTGTACAAGTATAAATATTTCACTTGTATTTGATTTGATACAATATCATAATAGAGTTTGACAGTAAGCATAATTGGTTTGTGGTACCATACACAGTTTGCAGGTCATTTTTGTTTTAGCTTGAACTGTCAGTAAAATATCTTGTATGTAACTGAGCGATCTCCAGGGATTTATCAAGCCATTTTGCTTTCTGTATAACTGATTACAGAATGGCAATATAAAAAAAAATCTGTAGAGGATCTTACATGAGTGGCTGTGTATTATTGATTTTTAATAAACCAGTTGGATAAAATGATAGGATACGAGGCTTTTTAAAGTCAATAATACACAGTCACAAATGTAAGATTCTATTTATCACATCACACACCTACGACATGACAGTTTAATTTTAGTGTTTTCAATTTACCTTTTATATGGCGGCAGTTTGTAAGAGAAATCATGAAGTTGTTTACATGACATCAGCTACGTTACGCGGGTGTAACGTGTCAGCTACGTTACGCGGGTGTAACGTGTTCGCACTACAAACAATGTGAGACGTTAAACAAAATTTAACGTTACTAACATGCATTTGATTCACTGTTTTTGTGCTGTTTAAATTTGTGTAGTAATTGTTTTTTTAATGTAATGTTGTATGCCGAAAAAACACAATAAAAAACAACAAAAAAAACATGCATTTGATGAAGCAAGGTTTCAAAGAATGATGGATATTTAAGGTGTCTGGACGTATCGTATGATATACCATGCAAACAACTGGGACTAAATGTTTTACTGTACACAAACAGTGATTCGGTCTATAATACACTAGTGTATTACGATAATTAAGTCATGGCTTTATTACACTCCCGAAAGCCATGTTATGTGATAAATAATTATATCTGTATTTAATGTTTGTTATTTAAATGTTACAAAAAAAATAATATTGTGGTTATAAAATGTGTATTTTCTGTTAAACATCATTTAATAATAAATTGCCCTTTATATAGCAATGACACACTGATTGCAATGACACTGATGGCAAGGACACTGAAGGCAAGGACACTGATGGCAATGACACCAATGGCAAGGACACTGATGGCAGTGTCATTGCCGTCAGTGTATTAGTATCATTGCCATCAGTGTCCTTAATGTCAGTGGCATTGCTATCAGTGTACTGATGGCAATGACACTGACAGCAATAAACACTGATAGACTCTCTTCTTGAATACTAGTAGTCCTGTTTTTGACGGCATGTATCTGTTGAACTAATATTATACTGAGAGTAACACAATTGTACTAGGGCCTTGGGGAGTTAGGGAGCTCTATAGTAATGACCCTGTCTGTCTGGTGGGAGCTCTCGATGGTCTATTCGGAACTTATTTTATGTCAGGAGTGGGTGCCTGTCTGGAGCCCTACAGTTATGACTTGTCCACCTGTCAGAAGCCCTACTGTAATGAATGACCATTTGTCGGGAACGATATTAGTAATGACTTTTCGGTCTGTCGGGAATCCTTTAGAAAAAATATATTCGTCTGTCGAGAGCCCTTCCATAATATATATCGGGCCATCTGTCCTTAGACCTATAGTAATGACTCGGTGTCTGGCTATCCTTGAATCATTCAGGTTCATTGTAGAATTCTGTAACCGCTGAAGGGATTTCAACAATACTTGGCACAGATATTCATCACACCTTGGCTCCTGTCTGAAAGTGAATGTAGCAAGTGACCTGTCAAGGGTCACATTTAGGGGTCATAAGTTGTATTTAATCCTGCATTTAGTGTACACTCCATAACTTTAAAACTGCTGAAGGGAGATTTATTATATATGGCACACATTTTTAATCACAACAAGGTGATTTGCAGTGGACAATTTTAGGCACCTATGTTGAAGGTCTAGGTCACATACTGTGGTAACATTTTCTGCCATTATTCAGGGTCCGACAATGTAATAAATTCAAGAACCCCTTTATGTTAATACAGTGCACACACACACTAATTTATGGAAACCTCAACACACAGAGCCTCTTGTGAATTATTTAAGGATTGTTTTTCATTGACGTGTTATACTTCGATAACATCGCAAAAAATGAAAAACAATCCTTATAATTACAAACTTATATCAATGATAATCTTTGCCGACCGTCCATTTTATTTCACCTGCCCCAGTAAGCTCTAATTAAGGGCTATTGGTCAGCCATCTTTGAAAAGAAAATCCAAAATGGATGGGGTATGGTTAATTGAAATTTTCATCTAAATGCATAATATAGGTATGAACAATGTCATTGATATAATAGATGACAGTAATTCAACACTATTGATGTAAACATAATATCAGAAACAATATTTATTTTTACAGAAATAGTGCCCTTTATATTCGAAAAGGTTAGTACAATTTTACTCAAAGATGTTTTGTTTTTTTATGTTAAATAAATTTGTCCTAGAATTGTCCATTTATCTAAAAATGGCACATGAGACATATAAAGGGCACTATTTCTGCCAAATAAATAGTGTTTCTTATATTATGTTCACATCAATAGTATTGAATTACTGTCATCTATTATATCATTGACATTGTTCATGCCTATAATATGCATTTGGATGGAAATTTCAAATAACCATACCCCATCCATTTTGGATTTTCTTTTCAAAGATGTCTGACCAATAGTCCTTAAATTAATTTCAGTTGGAACCGATCAGCCAAATCACACATTTTCAAATTTGAAATCTACTCCGCCCGAAGGTATAGGCCTAGATCTTTATGTTTCCTAAAAAAAACTATGTTTCTAGTGGTGTAGCTGCTTTTAGACCCGGCCGAAAACCTTTTCCCTGATATGTTCTCTTTATCCCCAAAAGTCTCTCCCCAAACTTGTCAAGAGTGCACCATTTTACTAGCGGAAAAAAGGTTTAAAATGTTGGTTGTTCTTACTGATTCAGCTTTTAAAAACAACATGACATACACATAATCATCAATAGCGTTACGATTGTAATATTAAGCTAGTGTTTACCTTTACTGAGTATATTAATCTGTAGTATGCTTGTGAGTCCACGTCTGTTTAAATCCACCCTTTATTTACTTTCGTTCTGTGACGTTAACGGTTTAAAAAAGTGACGTCATGTAATGTTTCGTTGCGTCATCGTGACTAGGAATGAAACAGAGATAAGAAACTCAGGCGCGTATGCATGTGAAAGCTCAGAAGCCGGAACCGTTCAACATTTTTTCCTGATATAGTGTTTGGAAGCTGGAGCATACTCGCTGCTCAAAACAAATTTTGGGCTTCCACTTTAGTCTGCGCGTGCACAACTGGAACTATTTTATTTTGACGTGTTATTGAGAAATAACAGGACTCCTTTAAGACTAACCAATCAGAATGCAGTAAGTGTGTGTATTGTTCGCAGTTTGTAATTATTATATGGTATACAAAATGGAAAAAATACTTGTTACGTTAAAAGTTTGGTTTAGTAGAGCATTTTGTAATTATTCAATTGAATTGAATTGGGTTTTGAAGTTTTCCGGCCATGTTTTGTTTCATGAACATGTTTATGTTTATTTAAATCGAAATCAATACACAACAATAGACATTTACAATTTGCACAGTGGAATATCTGTGAAAAGCGAGAATACAATTTTATTTGATGACGTAGAAAACTGTGAACAGGTCAATTAATCCACAGGTAAATGTATTTATCAATTATCTGGCAATAGTTGTGCAGCTATACAATTCAGATTTACCTCATTTCCCTGTGCAGTCACGCAGTGGTAAAAGTAGTATCTACATTATGCAAATAACTATCATTTTTACATACAACTTAGTAGCAGATTTAAATATAAGTTTCTCTCCGGGACTATCAAGAAATGTTCATATGATGTTTAAGAGTTGAATTTGTTAATTGATAATGCTACAAAAAGGGTGGCCATTCATCTTTAAGGTGCACCAACACATGAAAGGTTAAATGGCACATATATGGAGAATGGGCCAGAACTGCAGAGTTTCTGCAAATTCTATAGTAGCAAAATGAATATGAATGGGGGTCCTACCCTCTGCATGTGAGTGTGTTTGTGAGATGACAGTGGTGTATTCTACCCAGCAACCACACGGGGCCTGTTATTATTCAGAGCCATAACTCTGTGCCAGAGCATGAAATCAGGACAATATGTGCAAGTTCCTTTCATATTGATGTAGGAGTTGACCTGAAACACTTCTCACACACACACTAAAAACTAAATTCCAATATATTCTAACCGTAAGGAAAATGTAAGTTGACAGAAAATGATTTACACTAACACTAATGATTTACAGAAACCTTCAACATCATGTTACTCTGCCAAATTCATTCAACTGAAATGTACTGACGTGTGCTAGCTACTGACCATGAAAATTCGGAAGGGAAATGTTGGAGTTGAGCAGATATGCTTTATATCTGGCAATCGTTCAAGTCCTGGCACTCCCACTTAAATTAGTCAACCGGATTGTCCTACGCGTTTTCAAGTAAGAGTTGAGCGTATATGCTTTACACTAGAAATTCTTCCAAGTCCTGTAACTCTGCCAAAAATCATTCAGCTTGAATGTCCTGACAATATTCACTAGCTAGACAAATTTAATCACAACCTGAATGTCCTGACAATATTCACTAGCTAGACAACCAAAATTTAATCACAACCTGAATGTCCTGACAATATTCACTAGCTAGACAACCAAATTTAATCACAACCTGAATGTCCTGACAATATTCACTAGCTAGACAACCAAATTTAATCACAACCTGAATGTCCTGACAATATTCACTAGCTAGACAACCAAAATTTAATCACAACCTGAATGTCCTGACAATATTCACTAGCTAGACAACCAAATTTAATCACAACCTGAATGTCCTGACAATATTCACTAGCTAGACAACCAAATTTAATCACAACCTGAATGTCCTGACAATATTCACTAGCTAGACAACCAAAATTTAATCACAACCTGAATGTCCTGACAATATTCACTAGCTAGACAACCAAATTTAATCACAACCTGAATGTCCTGACAATATTCACTAGCTAGACAACCAAATTTAATCACAACCTGAATGTCCTGACAATATTCACTAGCTAGACAACCAAATTTAATCACAACCTGAATGTCCTGACAATATTCACTAGCTAGACAACCAAATTTAATCACAACCTGAATGTCCTGACAATATTCACTAGCTAGACAACCAAAATTAATCACAACCTGAATGTCCTGTAGACAACCAAATTTAATCACAACCTGAATGTCCTGACAATATTCACTAGCTAGACAACCAAAATTAATCACAACCTGAATGTCCCGACAATATTCACTAGCTAGACAACCAAAATTAATCACAACCTGAATGTCCTGACAATATTCACTAGCTAGACAACCAAAATTAATCACAACCTGAATGTCCTGACAATATTCACTAGCTAGACAACCAAATTTAATCACAACCTGAATGTCCTGACAATATTCACTAGCTAGACAACCAAAATTGATCACAACCTGAATGTCCTGACAATATTCACTAGCTAGACAACCAAAATTAATCACAACCTGAATGTCCTGTAGACAACCAAATTTAATCACAACCTGAATGTCCTGACAATATTCACTAGCTAGACAACCAAATTTAATCACAACCTGAATGTCCTCACAATATTCACTAGCTAGACAACCAAATTTAATCACAACCTGAATGTCCTGACAATATTCACTAGCTAGACAACCAAAATTGATCACAACCTGAATGTCCTGACAATATTCACTAGCTAGACAACCAAAATTAATCACAACCTGAATGTCCTGTAGACAACCAAAATTAATCACAACCTGAATGTCCTGACAATATTCACTAGCTAGACAACCAAAATTTAATCACAACCTGAATGTCCTGACAATATTCACTAGCTAGACAACCAAAATTAATCACAACCTGAATGTCCTGTAGACAACCAAATTTAATCACAACCTGAATGTCCTGACAATATTCACTAGCTAGACAACCAAATTTAATCACAACCTGAATGTCCTGACAATATTCACTAGCTAGACAACCAAAATTGATCACAACCTGAATGTCCTGTAGACAACCAAATTTAATCACAACCTGAATGTCCTGACAATATTCACTAGCTAGACAACCAAAATTGATCACAACCTGAATGTCCTGTAGACAACCAAATTTAATCACAACCTGAATGTCCTGACAATATTCACTAGCTAGACAACCAAAATTAATCACAACCTGAATGTCCTGACTATTCACTAGCTAGACAACCAAATTTAATCACAACCTGAATGTCCTGACAATATTCACTAGCTAGACAACCAAAATTGATCACAACCTGAATGTCCTGACAATATTCACTAGCTAGACAACCAAAATTAATCACAACCTGAATGTCCTGTAGACAACCAAAATTAATCACAACCTGAATGTCCTGACAATATTCACTAGCTAGACAACCAAAATTTAATCACAACCTGAATGTCCTGACAATATTCACTAGCTAGACAACCAAAATTAATCACAACCTGAATGTCCTGTAGACAACCAAATTTAATCACAACCTGAATGTCCTGACAATATTCACTAGCTAGACAACCAAATTTAATCACAACCTGAATGTCCTGACAATATTCACTAGCTAGACAACCAAAATTGATCACAACCTGAATGTCCTGTAGACAACCAAATTTAATCACAACCTGAATGTCCTGACAATATTCACTAGCTAGACAACCAAAATTGATCACAACCTGAATGTCCTGTAGACAACCAAATTTAATCACAACCTGAATGTCCTGACAATATTCACTAGCTAGACAACCAAAATTAATCACAACCTGAATGTCCTGACTATTCACTAGCTAGACAACCAAATTTAATCACAACCTGAATGTCCCGACAATATTCACTAGCTAGACAACCAAATTTAATCACAACCTGAATGTCCTGACAATATTCACTAGCTAGACAACCAAAATTAATCACAACCTGAATGTCCTGACAATATTCACTAGCTAGACAACCAAATTTAATCACAACCTGAATGTCCCGACAATATTCACTAGCTTAAAAGACAACCAAAATTATTCACTGAATATTTCAGGGAGAATAAAAAGTCTGTGAGTGAGTGAGTGAGAGTGAATGAGCGAATGAAGAATGAATGGTGCATTGCAACCCTTGACCAGGTTAGGCCATATCGGATTGGAATAGAAAATGGTGATAATCAAAAACAATTACAGTCATGGATATTATAAGTAATAGAGTATGGTTTCATAGAGTTGGTTCATTTAAACATCGAGGTGTTTAAATTAACCAACAAGATGAAACCATACTCTATAACAGTTAGAGTAACAGTGAGAATAACTAAAATAGAGCTGAAATGGACATGCTACAAAATAAATAGAAGGTGTTTAAATTAACCAACGAGATGAAACCGTACTCTATTTGTTTTGTAGCATGTCCATTTCAGCTCTATTTTAGTTATTGAATGAATGAATGGTGTTTTTAATGCACGTCGACACATAAATAGGTCCTATTGTGTGCAAAAACTGATGAAAGATGAAGAAATGTAGTAATTAAAAATTAATGTAACATGATTACATGAATACCATGTTCTCGACCACCATTCAATTGAAAACTTGGTATCAATTTTCCCATTTGGGGGAATTCTGCCTCCTTCCTGTTGGCCATTTTCTTGGCTCACACCAACTGTAAACTAAATTAAGAGATTAAACAACTATAATTTTATATAATATATGCATGTATGTATCAATAATTTAACTGAATTACAGCGCACAAACACAAGAAGGTTATGGCGCCAACAGGAATGAATATTCTAGGCCCACCCTCCATTTACATGGAAATAAAATATGCAGAATGAGCCTAGTACCTTCTCTCCTGAAGAGTTGCTGCAAAGTCAGTTGTGAACACTCCATTTTCTGCTGGAGCCGCGATCATTGTTTTCTGCCACCACTCATGTAGCACCTGAAACAAAACAGGGATGACGATGAAGACCTTTAATGAACATGAAATCAGGGGAATTTTACCACCCGTCTGGATAAGCAGTGGCCCTGTTCTTGCCGGGGAATTGAATTCGGTTTGATGGCAAACCAACACATGAAAGGTTATATAGCGCCAACAGGAATGAACATGATTGACACTCATCCTCCAATTACATCAAGATTAAATATGGAGAATGGGCCTAATTACTTTATTTCTTCATCTTTCATCAGTTTTTGCACACAATAGGACCTATTTATGTGTCGACGTGCATTAAAACACCATTCATTCATTCAATAAGTAATAGATAGCATATGGTTTCATTGAGGTGGTTCATTTAAACATCGAGATGGGCGTGTTTAAATTAACCAACGAGATGAAACCATACTCTACAACACTTAGAATAACAGTGAGAATAACTAAAATAGAGCTGAAATGGACATGCTACAAAACAAATAGAGAACGGTTTCATCTCGTTGGTTAATTTAAACACCTCAATGTTTAAATGAACCAACTCTATGAAACCATAGCTGCAAATTCTATAGCAGGCACTCCATTTACGATGGAGCCACGTTTTCACATTTGCATACACGATATCATAAAGAAGACCTTGAATTGGGGTTTTACGGCACACCAACACATGAAAGGTTATATGCCGCCAAACAGGGATGAACATGCCAGGCTCATCCTCCATTTACATCTAGATAAAATATGGAGAATTGGCCTAGAAACTTCTAACCTGCAGAACTGCAGACTTGCTGCAAATTCTATTGTAGACACTCCATTTACGATGGAGACGATGGAGCCATGTTTCCACATTTGCATATGCGGTGTCATGAAGAAAACATTGAATGAGCATGATAAAAACAAGAGGGCCTGTGGACGCTCTACTGGCTAACATGGCTCTTATAACATCAGTGAGGTGAGTGACTGCAATTTACGTGTTTTTTTTAAAGATTTGGGGAAAATACAGCATTTTTAACTAAATCAAGGGCCATAACTAAAGAATCTGCTAAAGTTTGGTAAAGATCAGATGAAAAATGAAGGCCCTACCATATTAACGAGGCAAAATATAGCATTTTTAACTAAACAAGGGCCATAACTCCCTTGTTACTGGTCCGATATGGCTGGTTTTCGAACTTGTCCAAGCTTTTATTGACATTCACAATCTGATCAAGTTTGATAAAGTTCGGATGAACAATAAAGCCCCTATCGTCTTAACGAAACAAAATATAGCATTTTAACTAAATCAAGGGCCATAAGTCCGCTGTTACTGGCCCGATCTGGCTGGTTTTCGAATCATTGATATTAACAATCTGTTAAAGTTTGGTAAAGATCAGATGAAAAATGAAGGCCTTATTGTCTTAACGAGGCAAAATATAGCATTTTTAACTAAATCAAGGGCCATAACTCCGCTGTTACTGGTCCGATCTGGCTAGTTTTCGAACTTGTCCGAGTTTCATTGATATTAACAATCTGTTAAAGTTTGGTAAAGATTGGATGAAAAATGAAGGCCCTATCGTCTTAACGAGGTAAAAGTTAACGGACGGACAGATGCCGGACACCACACCATCCCATAAGCTCTGCTGACCCCTGGCCAGTAGAGCTCACAAGAGCCCCAAAAGGGCCTGCATCGCTCTACTGGATATATGGTGTCCATGGTGGGGTTGGGTGAGGGGTGGGATAGAAAGACTGTCAGATTATAAGAATCTTTCATGGGTATCCGGTGAAGATAGGGAATTCCAACCCGAGGTATACGTGTTTTTATCGGAACCGAGGTTCCGATTAAAACACTTATACCGAGGGTTGGAATTCCCTATATGAACCGAATACCCATGATAGATTCTTTTTCTTGCATATCAGAGACATGTTGTGCGTTGACGCCGCCAGCTACTAACGTTTTGCATGTTTTCCTGTATACCGGATTTTTGGCGCGCGTGAAATTTATCTCGACCCTAGGGTGAGATGGAAATATCTAGCCCCGGTAAAAAGACAGATATCCTTGTCCGGTATGCAAGAAATGGCAATATAAACTGTCTTCAATTGCCAAGATATGGGGGAGGGATGAATTTAGCTCAAGTTTGTCTGGCTTTAAAACAAATCAATTTTCACATGTGACACAGAGGCGGGGCCAAATTTGACCACAGGGTCACCATTTGAACAAACTTGGTAGAAGACCATAAGCTGAGTGTAAATACAAAATATTAAACCGTTGGCTCTTTTAATTACAGAGAAGAAGATTTTTTAAGTTTGTCCAAATATGTCTATATAAAACATGTGACCCCGGGGATAGGGCCAAATTTGACTCCAGGGTCAAAATTTGAACAAAATTGGTAGAGGACCATAAGCTGATGGTAAATCCTCTGGCTCTTGTAGTTTTAGAGAAGAAGATTTGTTTTAAAGTGTTTCCCTGTGTTACTCTATGTAAAACATGTGACCCCTAGGGAGGGGCCAAATTTTACCCCAGGGACCATTCAAACAACTTGATAGAGGACCATAAGCTGAGTGTAAATAAAAAAATATTAATTTTTTGACTTGTAGTTTGAGAGAAGAAGATTTTTTAAGTTTTTTCCCTATATATGTCTATATAAAACTGTGACCCCCTGGGGCGGGGCCAAATTAGACCCCAGTGACACTATTTGAACATCGTTTTTAGAGGAACATAAGCTGATAATAAATACAAAATATTAAACCTTTAGCACATGTAGTTTCAGAGAAGTTTTTTTTTAAGTTTTTCCCTTTATCAATCTATGTAAAACTGTGACCCCTGCGTTGGGACCAAATTTGACCCCAGGGTCACCATTTGAACAAAATTGGCAGAGGACAATAAGCTGAAGCTAAATACAAAATATTAAACCTTTGGCTCTTATAGTTTCAAAGAACGATATTTTTGAAGTTTTCCCTATATAAGTCAATGTAAAACTGTGACCACTGGGGCCGGGCCAATTTTGAGCCCAGAGTCACCATTTGATCAAACTTGGTAGAGGATCCATAAGCTAATAATACATAAAAAATATTAAACCTTTATCTCTTGTAGTTTCATAGAATAAATATTTTGAAGTTCTTCCCTATAACTCTATGTAAAACTGATCCAACAAGGGCCCCTAAGCTCTCAATTAAAGCAAAAAGAAACAAGGTTTCTTATGAAACAAGAGGTCAATGACCTTGAAGCTCTAATGATTGATTTTGATTTCAGGAAGTAGTCGCTACAAACTTGTTTTTTGAAAAAATATTTTTAGCCGTGGCGGCCATCTTGAATTTCTGGCTGACCTCAAATTTTGCTAAGATCAATTAGACATCAAGAGCAACATTCCTGTGAAGTTTCATGAAAATCCGTCAAGTAGCTTCAGGGGAGTAGTCGCTACAAGTTTTCATTATATAACTGTAAACAAAGATGGCCGCTGACAGCCATGTTTAACATCGAATCAAAACGATTTTTGACAAGGACCAACATCATGTCATGCTGATCATTTTAGAAAAAGTCCGATATCAATATCACTTATAGTTTTCAAGAAGTAGTCGCTACAAACTTGTATTTTGAAAATCTTTTTTTAGCCATGGCGGCCATCTTGAATTTCCGGCCGACCTGAAATTTTGCTAGGATCAATAAGACATCAAGAGCAACATTTGTGTGATAAGTTTCATGAAAATCCGTCCGAGTAGTTTCAGAAGAGTAATCGCTACAAGTTTTCATTATATAACTCTATGTAAACAAAGATGGCCACTGGTAGCCATGTTTACCGTCGAATCAAAATAAAGTTCTACTCGGATAACCATCATGTCATGCTGATCATTTTAGAAAAAGTCCCATATCAATATCACTTATAGTTTTCAAGAAGTAGTCGCTACAAACTTATTTTTTAAAAATCTATTTTTAGCTGTGGTGGCCATCTTGAATTTCCGGCTGACCTGAAATTTTGCTAGGATCAATCAGAAATCAAGAGCAACATTCCTGTGAAGTTTCATGAAAATCCGTCGAGTAGTTTCAGAGGAGTAGTCGCTACAAGTTTTCATTATATAACTCTATGTAAACAAAGATGGCCGCTGGCAGCCATGTTTAACGTCGAATCAAAACGATTTTCGACAAGGACCAACATCATGTCATGCTGGTCATTTTGGATGCTCTACTGGCTCAAGATAAAGTTTATGTATAAGGGGCCATAAGTATTTCAAAAATCATTCAACCAGAACATGTGATGATATTGGTACTGATCATCTCTGCAATGTTTCGTTGAAATCCAGCCAGAGGTTCAGGAGAACTTAGTCTAGACAAAGTTAGTGTACCAGAACATGGCATTGACAGGTGCAACTAGGCTTAGTACTGATCATCCCCGCCAAGATTCGCTGAAATCTGGCAAAGAGTTCAGAAGAGACTAATCTGGACAAAGTTTGTGTATTAAAACATTTAAAGGGCCATAACTCTGCCAAAAAACATTCAACCGAAATATGGCGATGATATGCACAACTAGTTTCGTCTATATCCACCAGGGGTTCAGGAGAACTATCCCGGAAAACCTTGTGGAATCAAAATCCTTTAAAGGGCCATAACTCTGCCAAATATCTGTAAACTGGAACGTGACGATGATATGCACAACTAGGCTTGGTGCTGATATTTCCTGCAAAGTTTCATTGAAATCTGGCAAGGGGTTCAGCAGAAGGTTTGTGTATTAAAACCTTTAAAGGGCCATAATTCTGCCAAAAAACATTCAACCGGAACATGGCAATGATTTGCACAACAAGACATGGAATTGATCATCCCTAAAAAGTTTCGTTTAATCCAGCCAGGGGTTTAGGAGAACTAGTCAGAACAAAGTTTGTGTATTAAAACCTTTAAAGGGCTATACTCCGCCAAAATCATTCAACTGGAACACGGTGACTATGTACAACTAGGCTTGGTACTGATCATCCCTGCAAAGTTTCAATGAAATCCGGCCAAATGAAGGCCCTTTCATCTTAATGAGGCCAAAATATAGCACATTTCAGAAAATCAAGGGCCATGACTCCAATATAAATGGTCCAATCTGGATGGTTTTCAAACTTGTCCGAGCTTTCATTGATATTAACAATCTGGTAAAGTTTCGTAAAGATCGGATGAAAGATGAAGGGCCCTATCGTCCTAACGAGGCAAAATATAGGAGTTTTATCTAAATCAAGGGCCGTAACTCCACTGTTACTAGTCCGATCTGGCTGGTTTTCGAACTCGTCCGAGCTGTCATTTATATTAACAACCTGGTAAAGTTTCCTAAAGATCACACGAAAAATGAAGGCCCTATCATCCTAACGAAGCAAAATATAGCATTTTTAACTAAATCAAGGGCCATAACTCTGCTGTTAATGGTCCAATCTAGCTGGTTTTCGAACTTGGTTTAAACACATTTTATTCCAACATTTTTTACAACATATATATATTGGTACAGTACATAATTAATAGGATTGGAACGAAAGAAAAATCTTATAGAGTTTCTCTCCTTGGTATTTGTCAAATGCAATTGATGTTGGTGGTAAATACAAATTAACATCAACATGACAATAGTTTTGTAGTATTATATAGTCCGAAAAAAAACGTATAGAAAAGTACAGATGTCATAGGGAGAAGGAAAAATAAAAAAAACAACAGCAAACTTGTTCGAGCTTTCATTGATATTAACAATATGTGCAAATTGGTAAAGATCAAATAAATTAAGGTGCTAAAGTGTTCACAAGGCTTAATATGGCATTTTTCAGCAAAACAAGGGCCATAACTCCGGTGAAATTATTCCGATCTGGCTGGTTTTCAAACTTATCCGAGCTTTCATTGATATAAAGATGGCAAAGTTTTGTAAAGATCCTATTAATATTGAAGGCCCTAGAGTGTTCACAAGGCAGAAAATATTATTTTTCAGAAAAACAAGGGCCATAACTCTGGTGTTACTGATCCGATTTGGCTGGTTTTCGAACTTATCCTAGCTTTCATTAATATTAACAATCTTTGCAAGTTTGGTAAAGATCAAATCTTAAATGAAGGTGCTAGAATGTTCACAATGCTTAATATGGCATTTTTCAGCAAAACAAGGGCCATAACTCCAGTGAAACTAATCCGATCTGGCTGGTTTTCGAACATGTCCGAGCTTTTATTGATATTAAGACACTGTCAAAGTTTCGTAAAGATCCGATTAATAATGAAGGCCCTAGAGTTTTCACAAGGCAAAAGTTAACACGACGGACAGACTTGCCACGGATAACTCGTCACTACCATAAGCTCTGCTGGCCGCTAAAAAATAAAAAAATAATAATCAAAAGCTGAACCAAGGTTTCTTGTGGAGAAAATAAATAAATAAAAATATGCCTCCCGTGAGATTTGAACCCACCACCTCTGGGGTTTCCAGTGTACATTACTAAATATTGAAAAAGGGCCATAGCCATTACTCCGGTGTTACTGGTTCAATCTGGCTGGTTTTCAAACTCGTCGTTTTTATTGATATCAAAAATCTGGCCAAGCTTGGCAAAGATCGAATACAAAATGAAGGAGCTAGTGTTCACAAGGCTGAAAATTGCATTTTTCAATAATTTAAGGGCACATAACTCCGGTGTTCCTGGTCCGCTATAGCTGGTTTTTGAACTTGTCCGAGCTTTCATTGATATTAACAATCTTTGCAAGTTTGGTTAAGATCAAATACTAAATGAAAGTGCTAGTGTTCACAAGGCAGAAAACGGCATTTTTCAAAAAAAACAAGGGCCATAACTGTGGTGTTACCTACCCAATTTAGCTGGTTTTCAAACTTGTCCAAGCTTTCATTGATATTAACAATCTATGCAAGTTTGGTTAAGATCAAATACTAAATGAAAGTGCTAGTGTTCACAAGGCAGAAAATGGCATTTTTCAGTAAAAACAAGGGCCATAACCGGTGTTACTGATCTGATTTGACCGTTTTTCAAACTTCTCCGAGCATTCATTGATATTAACAATCTGTGCAAGTTTGGTGAAGACCAAATAATAAATGAAGGTGCTAGAGAGTTCACAAGGCTTAATATGGCATTTTTCAGCAAAACAAGGGCCACAACTCCGGTGAAATTAATCCAATCTGGCTGGTTTTCGAATATGTTCGAGCTTTCCTTGATATAAAGACACTGGCAAAGTTTCATAAAGATCTGATTAATAATGAAGGCCCTATATTGTTCACAAGGCAAAAGACGGACAGGCGGACGACTCGTCATCCCTTAAGCTCTGTCGGCCTTCAGCCAGTAGGGCTAAAAACGACAAAATGAACATGAAGTGGGTGTCCTACCCACCTGCCTCTAGCGGGATTTGCAGTGGTTGTATTCTACTCCGGCAACTACACGGGGAATGATAAAATGCCCGGGAATCACACAAAGCTGGTATCGGATAATAAGCACAAAACTGTTTTATATATTATATTTATTTTTAATTGATGCTTCATGCGCACAAAGCAATTTTCAACATTTGCAGCAAGTTCTTTTAACAATTAATTGTACATATAACATGGTCAACAGTGCCATAAAAATAGTCTATCTGACAGGTAACACATTAAATAAATGATTTAAAACATGACGAGCACAGACTTGCTCAATCTGTGAAAATAATGGACACATTTCAGTGTCTTACAACATTTAATAGATGGTTTAAAAACACGACAAACTCACGGTCAATGAAATAATGACTGCATTTCATTGTGCATGAACTGATTCCAACTTTATAGTAAAATATAATTTAAAAAACATACATATTATACTGAAAGGAAAAAGAAACGCAGGGTGCGTATTTCCGCTATATATTGCATATACTGCACACTTAATTCCATATATATTCCAAGGAAATCCCAAGATGTTTTGTAAAAAAAAAAAGTGCAGTTAGTTAGAGAAAGGACACAACTGTGATGTTGTAGATGTTTTAATCACAGTACACGTTGTAACAAGAAATTCATAAATGCTGAAGTTCCTCTTTGAAAAATTGAGCCAGTTCAGTACTGTATTTAATGTTAAGTGATTGCAACATTTAAAGCCTAAGTTTGCTCACCTGCTTGAGCCAAATGCGCATTCTAACGATAATGAAACTTTAAAGGGGTAACCATTGGTGTGTTCAGTGCTGTTTAAACCTTCTTTCTAAAAGGACAGGCCTAATGTCGCCCTGTACCATTTGATTAGCAGTAGCATATTAAACATACAATATATAGCGGAAATACGCACCCTGCGTTTCTTTTTCCTTTTAGTATATGAAGATAAATACTCCCAACCCTATAGATGGAAGTACTGTGTTGAGATTACTAGCAAGATCGAGAATTTAGATAGGAATTTATTGCTTATGATTGAAAATTATTGAATACATAGATCCGTACAAATCAATAAACCCCGCCCACCATCGTCCAAGCTCAATTTTGGCCACAAACATTACCATGTGTTCTATTGTATAAAATGTTTGTTTGCAGGACAGAATGTGCTTTATGTAACGGGATAAACACCTCATGTGATTTTAATTGGTCAGCTGGCATGGTCAGATATATGTTGGATTGACAGAGATCTATGCATTGAATTGGATTGTATAGTCGCACCAACAGCAAAGGTCATATGGCGACTTCCCAGCTTCCACTGGTAGAGGAAGACCCCAGTTGGGCAATTTGCCTGCATGGGCATGCATCGTTCCACAAGCCAGTTGGATAGCTTCCTCACATAAAGATTCCCAGGCCCATGAGGGATCGAACCTACAGCGGTGAGGACAAGTGATTTTAAGTCAGAGACTCTATCCACTCGGCCATGAAATGTACTGATTTGTTTGTTTGTTTGTCTGTATGGTGTTTTACGTAATTTTCAACACATGTCAGGTTATATATGACGGTCGATTTTTTTGTGGTGGAGGCAGACCACTCACTTTTCCTGGGTACAAATGTAGTACCAGTACTGTCCACCTCCCGCCATCCGTAAGAATTGACACTTCCTCACAAGTCGAGCTCCCAGTGGGATTCGAACCCGTAGCGGTTTACAATGCAACGTCGTTAACCATTCGGCCACGGAATGTATTGAAATAACCTCATTCTGACAAATCGAAGTTCACCGTTGCTTTAAAGAGGCACACGATCTTGTTATACTTTAAACAAATATATTCCACGCAAATATAGAAAGTTAAACTCACTAAGGTTCTATAAGCAAGTTATTTGATTTCAAAATGTGTTTTCATAAAGGGAAATAACTCTAGCAAATATCTATTAAAATTACTCGTAACATAATTTTACACGTTTTATTTTTATTTTACAAAGAGTGTCATATTGTAGTCACCAAATATGTATCACTGAGGTGATTGTGCTTTAGGAGAAAACATCATACATTATTATTTAAATGATTTAATTATTATTTAAGCCCTCTGTGTAGATGTCTGGTTTGTTTCATTACATGGTCCCGCCCTACTTCCATTAAGCGATGGGAAAGCTTATATTAGCAGGAGTTTATAACGGATATTTCGACAATAAAACACATTTAAAAACAATTTTTACTGAAAAATGTGACAACCCGATTAAAATTACCTATTAAGTGTTTTATTTTACAATATGCAAACTTTTTAAGCCAAAATTAAGAAGCAATCTTGAGGCCTGTTTACAATTTTCAAGCATCAACATTACGTGATCCGAGTATCAACTTTCATACTCCAGCCAAACCCAGTTTTCGCTTCTTGGATAAGGGGTTGGATGGGGTATGAAAGTTAATACTCGGATCACGTAATGTTGATGCTTGAAAATTGTAAACAGACCTCAAGATTGTTGTGTGTATCTTTAAGATTCGCCTTGTTGTAAAGAAATGTAAGTAAAATTCCCTCAATGGCATTTATCTGTATATTAAATATTAACATTGCTTGACAACCACCACTCATTGTCGCTATCTACATTAATTGATATTTCCAACAAGTTCATAACCGTTACAGAAATATGGAAGAAAGAAGAGTTATAGTACTTTCTATAGGGTAATTACTTCCTCAGTAACGTCAATAGCGTAACATATGACTATATCAATGCCACCTATTTATAACACATTGCAATATATTTCATTCAATTTTTTCTTTCTTCAAATTACGGGCTGAGTACAAACTATTTCAAGTTAATTATTTTTTGTATTGCCTATAAAAAACAAAGCAAAGAAAAAGAAAAGAGGAATTGATGGCGATATTAAAAATGCACACACATAATCAACTCAAAATAAAATTGTATTAACAGTTTCCAACAACTAAATAACTATAAAACTTTTGGGTGAGCCAAACAATATAAACATATATATAGTTACATATATGCCACCTCTTCATATTCTAACATATATGTTGCTATATAACATATATGCCACTTATTCACCGAGTCGTCACTGCCTTTATTGGTATGCAAATAAGCAAAATGCTACAATACTGAATAATTCATACGATTAATTACAACTTTCACGATTGCCAGGTGTGGCTAGAGTTGCTGCAAATTCTGTGTGGACACTATTTATGCTGGAGTCACACTCAGCATTTTGCTGCCACCACTCTACTGGCACCTGAAACAATTCCGGGGTCATTATGATATTTAATGAGTATGACAAAATAAACATGACTTAAGTGGGAATTCCACGCGTCGGCCAAAAGACAAAGTGAACATCAATTATGTGGGAATTCCGCCCCTTGGCTAGAGTTGGCTTAAACACAAGAGAAATTAATGTAACCTTAAAACACAACAAATATGGACTATGCTCAACACAATAATGGACAAGTGCAAGATTTAATTTTTTCCTTATACAAGGCCATATAAACATTTACCCATAAATATTTCAATCACAAATTGAAGAAAACTGGTAAAATGATGATCTGAACTGAACTGGGTTTTAAGGCGCACCAACACATGGAAGGTTATATGGCGCCTAACAGGAATGAATATGCCAGACTCATCCTCCATTTACATCAAAATAAAAATATGAAGAATGGGCCTTGAACCTTCTTACCTGGAGAACTGCAGAGTTGTTGCAAATTCTATAGTAGACTCCATTTATGATGGAGCCACGTTTGCATACGCGGTGTCATGGTAAAGACCTTGAATGAGCATAATAAAAAATTACAATGATAAATGGGGGGTGGGGGGCGCGCATGTGACAGTGTGTTTGCGAGATTGCAGTGGTTGTATTCTACCCCCAGCAACCACACGGGGGAATATGATTGGATGTAAACACGCTGTAGGAATTTCCCGCGGGCTTGAATTATAGTGTTGACTGGAGCAAATGTATTAACAAGGTTCAAATAAAAAAATCATTCTGATTGGAAGACAAAGAATTATGTTCCGTTTTCATTTTGACGTCTTGACAAACTGGTAAGCCTCTATATAAGCATGTTGCTTTCGTTCCAATCCATTACCTATTGTATGTAACATTTGTATAAGGCGTTATCTTTGAAATAAAATATTTTTAAACCAAACTGTTGTCAAATACATCCAAATGCCGGCCTGCACATGACATCTGACTAGCGATTCTGTGTTAACAGCTTTAGATGCATTCCCAGGTTGATGTGTTAACAGACAGTCCTTTGAACTTACAGACGTATAATTATAGACCGTTACATAGACACTACTGTAGTTAAATGGCTCCGCTATCGCATCATTTGTGACCATATCCTGATATACCGTCCCAAAATTTGATTGAATTGGGTTTGTGGTGCACCAACACAAGAAAAGGTTATATGGCCCAAAACAGAAATGAACATGCCTGGCTCCTCTTCCATTCACATCAAAATAAAATATAAAGAATGGGCCTAGAACCTTCTAACCTGCAGAGTAATTCTCTAGTAGACACTCCAGTTTAGATGGAGCCCCGTTCCCACATTTACACTCACAGGGTCACGATGAAGACCTTTAATGAGCATGACAAGAAATGACAAAATTAACATGAAGGGGAGGTCCTACCCCTCTGCATGCCTCTAACAGGATTTACAGTTGTCCTATTCTTTACCTGGTAACCACACAGGGCCTAAAAATTCAAAACAGACTATTTATACCCATTTAAAACTTAACTGAATTAGGTTGTATGGACAAAGAATCTAAACAGATTGTTTTCGACTTTGAGCTAACTTCCATCATTCCATGGCATGCTGTAAAATGTACTCTATCTCACCTTCAAGGCACTTTCCATAACAAATCCTTTATAACACAGTGGAGTCTGCGTGATTGTAACTAGTACAGAGGTAGCTGTCAAACTATTACAGGACCAAGACAACATAGCGTAAACAAACACATTTAGTTTATTTAAAATTGCACACAGACAAGTATTTCTCGCATATGAGATAAGGTAGAATCTTTCATGTTGAACTTCAGACAGGGTAATTCCAACTGTTTTAAACGGAACCCTGTCGGAGCCTTGGTTCCGCTCAAAAGTTATACCAAGGGATAGAATTCCCCATTCTGCTCGGAAACCCATGAAAGATTCACAAAATCTGCTCTCTGCTACAAGATTTTGCCCAGAACACGCAACATATTAACCTATCGTGCAGCAACCGCAACTAGTAAATTATCTTTCGATGTATAAATACATTTAATAGATCCATGTTTATTGGCAATATTTTATCAGGTCTTATATGAAGCAGTCATACAACAGTAGAAATACAAGAATACATAGCAGCATATTTATACCAATCTAACGGGGCACATTTTATCAGTTTCTAACATGAATTTACACATATGAACGGAAATACTAACCAGAAATATTATTAGCATAACACTGCCAGCTGGAAAAAAAAATAGTGTTTTAATACTAGTATGTATGTAAGATTTCCATAGAAGAGTTTTAGGAGAACTGATAAAATTACCAGAAGTATGAACATAAAACTATACTAAACTAAACTATATATCTTATGTCTATCTTGACTCTTATATATTAAAAAACAAAAATATATCAATAAAAAAAGCAAACAACAAAACACGTACATAATAACAAATAAAATAGCAAGTAACAATAAAGACAATTGAATCACATCCAGATTTGTGCTATTCTTCACCATACGAGCAGCTTGTCTTTTATTGTTTTTCTTTTTTCTTTTTTTTCTTTTTTTTTTTTTTTCCATGATATGGGAAGCTATCATGTGGAAGTACACATTTTTTTTCTCTATATTAGAGAGAGATAACAAACCAAAATAATTAAAGTGAATTATTATCTTCTTTTTAAATATAAAGTAAACTAGATAAGGTAGATTTCAACATATTATAAGACAGTAACCTGTTGTTTTGTTTACCTATTGAATGAAAGTATTTGTCTGGAATGAGTGTGGTTGAAAAATAGGTTTATATTTATATTTGTAAAGTGTGCGGTGGGATGGTTCCCCGACCTACAACACACTCATTGACGGGGAAAATAAATGGGCTTACCATTATTGGTAGCTGAAAAAAACACAAAAAACCCCAAAAAAACCCAAAAAAAACAAACAATAAAGACAAGCTGCTCGTATGGTGAAGAATAGCACACATTTGGACGTGATTCAACACCGACATGATCATCTGATACATTTAATATAGTAACAGCGTATCAACTACCCGAAAAGGGTATATTACACAGAAATATGGGACATCTAGGGAATAAAGCAGGGAGTAGTAGAATTAAGAAATAATTTAACATGGTTCATACAGAATTATCATTATGAAATTTAAGGATGTTTTAAGGACTTTTATGGCCCTAATAACCCATTTTTAAGGCTCGGTTTAACTCATAACATTATCGGCGTTTTTATTTTTTTGCCGATTTTTTTAAACTACGTCAGATATTATTACTCTTGTATAAATAATCGACTGATTATGAAATTCAAGGACCTTTAATCATATTTCGTCAGAATTTAAGGACTTTTAAGGCTGGAGTGGATTTAAGGACTTTAAAGGCTACTTCTGAAATTTAAGGACTTTTTAAGGCTGTATGGACCTTGTTAAATAGCTGTGAACTAACTTGACAATGAGAGAATATAAACATGCCTATTCTAATGTGTAGCTATTGTCTACAGCTAGTTTGACATCAAGAAGCATTGAACTGAATTGAATTTTACGGCACACCAACACAAGAAAGGTTATATAGTGCCAAACAGGAAGGAATATGCTAGGCTCATCCTCCAATTACATCCAGATTAAAATATGGAGAATGGACCGAGAACCTTCCACCTGCGGAACTGCAGAGTTGCTGCAAATTCAATAGTAGACACTCCATTTATGATGGAGCCACAGGTATAGTAGACACTCCATTTATGATGGAGCCACAGGTATAGTAGACACTTCATTTATGATGGAGCCACAGGTATAGTAGACACTCCATTTATGATGGAGCCACAGGTATAGTAGACACTTCATTTATGATGGAGCCACAGGTATAGTAGACACTCCCAGGGGGGGGGGGGGGGGGGGGGGGGGGATTACCTGCAGAACTGTTGCAAATTCTATAGTAGACACTCTATTTACGATGGAACGAGTCCCTCTGCATGGTTGTATTCTACCCCGGCAACCGCATAGGGGTTGGAACTTCACAGGACTGACCAATTAATTTACGTTTTGTGACTCTTAATAGTTAAATTTGTTTCTGCGCAAACATAACCCATAACCGGAACCCCAGGAAGGCAATTAATGAAACATCTATGGGTGAACCCTATTTTCCGAAAGTTGGTTCTTTACCTAGTTTTGTATCTATGGGTGGGTTTGCAAATATCAAAACTGCCTTCCTGGGGTCAAATCTATGTTAAAATGGAACAGCCCTAAGCGTTAGTTAAGATATATGTGATTTTTTATTTTGCTTCGAAATATCCTAGTTTTCAACAATAGTACCAGTAATGTATTTTTTTTTTTTTAAAATTATCATGATTATGTAAAGTTTGAAAATGAAAATACATTCACTCGGATGTAAGGTACAGGTCATAAGTATACAGCAGTTATTAAATATAATACTGGGTCCTTGCTAGCAACTGGCACCTTTCTATGATATGGACTTGAAACAATAGAAAAATATACCATAACTCGCTTTACAAACGAGTAACTGTCGAGATCACACATTCAGTCAAGTTTACGATACAATATTCGGTCAAAAGCACATATTTTCACGGAGGAACGTTGTTTATTGTTTTTTCAGTGTAAATAATGTTTTCATTTTTAAAGAAACTAACCCGACAGATAACGACAAAATTTTACTACAACACTTGTTATCAAAGCTCTATTCAAGTGTTCAGGTCATAATAATGTATATCTGCCAAATAAACGTATAGATTTTTTCACGGGTTTTTAAAATATGCATAAAATGAATTATGAGTTGGTAACTATTAATTTGACCCTATTATAAGATAAGCTGTTGTGTATATATTGTGTCTATAGAGCCTGGATTCTCAAAATATGTAAGTTATATATATACCTCGTCATAAGTAGGTTTAGAAACAGTGTACATATGTTGTAAAATTTGGCTGTTGTTGGCGGGATAGCTACTTTAAATTGTCCACACAAATGAGCACCTCTTATGTCTTTATCAAAAGGACTGAGACAATATTTCAGAAATATAATCCTGTGTCATCGATCAATAAGGACTGCTGTGCAGAAATGGAGTCCAGGACAGGTAGTCTGGAGCAGAGGCTGAGCAACATACAAAACATGTGTGTAGCTAGTGAAATGCCTCAAAACAAAGTTGTCACATTAACGGGCACATTTCACAACAGATGAACATCGTTTCTCAACCTACTGACGATGTATTATGTAACTTACATATTTCGAGAATCCAAACTCTATAGACACAATATAAATGGCTTTAACCAGCCAGGCCAAACTCCATGACTGAAGTTTTTCGAAATTAAGAGTTCATTTAGAAATTCATTCAATCAAGGGTATTTTAAGAACCTGTGAATCAACCTATACTTTTAGTTGGCACATACATTATTAAATGACCTGAACACCTAGACAGAGTTTTGATAAATGGTTTTGAGTGTAATTTTGCCATTGTTTAGTGGGTTAGTAAAGGTTTGTTCCTCAATGAGAGCCATGTGGGGACAATTATGTTATACTGTTAGGGTAACACGGGTGTCAATTGTTCAATGATGAACATACGGGTACATTTATCGGTTATATAGTTACAGTAAATGTGTCAAAACTCAGAAGAAACAATGACAATGTGATCCCCAGATGTCAGCTCTGCTGTGCAGGGGACACACTGTAAGTAGGAGGCTTGACTTGTACACCACTATAGGTTACATAGCTGCCTATAAACAGGCCTCAACATCACTCAAAAATTCATTTACTCGCAAGATTATGAAACAACTTTTAACCATTTTGATCGTAAATTAATTTCTTAAATGCTTCACTATAAATTACACATTTCAAATAAACGTGATTTCATTTCATTTTCTTATGCATGTGCCATTTCTGCACTAAGTGCTAACACAATTGTCTACAGATTTAAAAAGTTGAGACTTATTGTAAGATGTTTAATAAAACAGGGCCCAAATCAGCAATGAGGGACCAATTTTTATAAGGAAATTAAAACAAATCCTAAAAAGTGATGACAAATTTTTACTACATATCTCTAAGTTAAGAAAGATAGCCACGAGCGGCCATGTTTGATGATAAGGGGAGGCTAATGTTGTAAGAACTTGTGGTCCGACCTGACTTCCTTTTGGCAATAAATAAAGGGTTAACTGTATTGAAATTTTGAATTTGCGACGGTATATCAATTGTTTAATGTCTTCGCGTTAGTGGAGTCGTTAACGACGATTTGCGACTGTTAAACGACAGATATACTGTCAAAAAAGACAATAATTCAATACTGTTTAATCCATTTCTAAGTGTTTCAGCATTTTTGTTAGTTTTTCTCACAAACGCTTTCAAATAAAACTAAATGATGTCACGTTCTTGAAGGTTTAATTCACATGACAGGATTTGCGACGAGTAATCCACTATTTAATAGTCACATTTTTTAACGTCAGCCAATCGGTGAAGTGAGCGCTAACTTTCCTTTAAGCTACGAGGATAGAATCACTGGCCAAATTAACCGCCAAAGTTAATGGCGAGTCCTAATTTAACAATATGAACTCAGCAAAACTTCTTAAATCACAGGGTGCTATATATTGGATTAAAGTTTGTGGACAGTAGAAACTCACTTCATGTTTAAAAGGTATTCTACTTCAAAATTTATCAAAGTTTCTATGTAACCAGTAAAAAGACAATTTGATAAGTACTCTCTAGAACACGAAAATGATATTTGTTTCATGTTTTCTGAAATGACATGTTTCTGAAATTTCATGTCCAAATTTTAATCCTGCTTGCATCTATAACAATCTTTCACAGAAATACACGCCTGTGGAAGTGCTGCTAATTGTTAAATAGTGAATAAACTGACGTGATTCATTACTGCTAGTGCTACTAATGACAATCCATCGTTAATCATGCATTATTTTGAGTGCATAAAACACGCATGTAATATTAGTAATTAAAATTTATACGGACAATGGACATGGGGTCACATTCTTTGTCCAGGACCTTATAACTTTCGATGCAGGGAATGTGAGACCATGTCCCCTATCACCAATCCGAATAACAAAGTTGTCATACTGCAAAATATTTTTCAACTTAATAAAAAACATACTTTTTCTGAACGTAATTTTCAAAGTAAGGATCCCCATTTAAATCTGGAAGTGACGTCAGAAAAGTTAAGCGTGCATGATGTCAGCCTTAGCCGTCTTAACTGAGGATACCCAGAAACAGAATTTGGAATTGCGATCTCAGCCATTTTGCTTTTGTGTAGGAATTTCCTCATGTCTACGGTGCATTGACCATAAAACTCTTTATCTTTGCAGTATAGCAACTTTTTTATGCATAAATAACTCACCACTATATGTCAGTCATCTCTGGCAGGTGACATTACTAAAACTTCCTAGTTGATTGAATGTTTCGTATTGCTATATTTGATTGAAATATTTCATTCAATAACAATTTTTTTATACATAAATAACTCTCTGCTATATGTCAGTCATCTCTGGCAGGCAACATGACTAAAACTTTCTAGTTGATTGAACATTTTATATCGCCATATTTGATTGAAACACTTCGTGCAGAAATGACCATGTGCGTTTTATGTCCGACAACCACACAATATAACAATTGTATTAACATAATTAGAGTATGACAAACATAATGGGCAACTTATTACCGTGTTTGAACCTCAACAATAGGTCACTGGCTACAAGTAAAACATGATAAACAGGATTCATGCAAATTTCACTAAATTGTATAAATCTAACTTGACATGCAAACTTATTTCACAAATAGACACCAATTTGTACAAATGCCAACAAGTAATTTCCTCCGTATCCAGTAACGTCAAGCCATTGCACCGATGTCATGATTATCTGTCACACTCCACGTGCCCATCATAATATTATGCTCCAATTTGACTGTATCGTTTGACATCCATTCTTTTTCCATGAGGAAGTGAGTTTATACCGTACCATCAGATCGCTATTTATAGTAACACTTTTATCCAGTCAATGGCCTGAGGTCGGCCCGTACCTTTTCACAGCTACTTAACATACCCACTGTGGGGTAAAAACCTCCTTTTGGTATATGAATCTGTTTTTGTCCAATTATTTTACCATTACGAGTGAAAAATATCTGAAAAGAAAGAGCAAATTTTAATCTCTCGCTAAAACGGAACATTTTTATATGCCTAAAATTTGAAAACCTGATCATGACATAATAGGGATGAATATGTTAGATTAATGCAATCATTTAGATTTAACATCTGCTTGAATGTATTTAAATAAAAGGTAATACAACAATTAGTAACTATTTAAATAATAACTAATAATAATAATTAGCAAATATGCAAATTTTTTAGAAAAAATAATGGGATGGTGTTCAACCATAAAACTGCTTAATGCAATTGTAAACTGCCACACCCACCTATACAACTGCCACACCCACCTGTATAACTGCCATGCCCTCCTATACAACTGCCACACCCATCTGTACGACTGCCACACCCACCTGTATAACTGCCATGCCCACTTGTACAACTGCCACATCCACCTGTACGACTGCCATGCCCACCTGTACAATTGCCACTCACTTGTACAACTGCCACACCCACCTGTATAACTGCCATGCCCACCTATACAACTGTCTCACCCATCTGTACAACTGCCATGCCCACTTGTACAACTGCCACACCCACATGTATAACTGCCATGTCCATCTATACAACTGTCTCACCCATCTATACAACTGCCACACCCACCTGTACAACTGCCACACCCACCTGTACAACTGACTCACCCATCTGTACAACTGCCACACCCACCTGTATAACTGCCATGCCCACCTATACAACTGTCTCACCCACCTGTATAACTGCCACGCTCACCCTGAACAACTGACATACCCACCTGTACAAAAGCCACACCCACATGTACAACTGCGACACTCACATGTACAAAAGCCACGCCCACCTGAACACCTGCCATGCCCACCTGTACAACTGCACACCCACCTATTCTGCTACACACACCTGTACTGCCACATCCAAAATACTTCCATATACACCGTTACTGGCACACCCACCAATACTACCACACCTACCTGTACTGCCACACCCACCAATACTACCACACCCACCAATAATACTAACACACCGACCTGTACTGCCACACCCACCAATACTACCACACCTACCTGCACTGCCAAACCCGCCAATACTATCACACCCACCAATACTACCACACCTACCTGTACTACCAAACTTACCAATACTACCAAACCCACCTGTACTACCGCACCCACCGATACTACCACACCCACCAATACTACCACACCACATGTACTACCACACCCACAAATACTACCTCACCTACCTGTACTGCCACACCCACCAATACAACCACACCTACCTGTACTACCACACCCACCTGTACTGCCACACCCACCAATACAACCACACCTACCTGTACTACCACACCTACCTGTACTGCCACACCCACCAATACAACCACACCTACCTGTACTACCACACCCACCTGTACTGCCACACCCACCAATACAACCACACCTACCTGTACTACCACACCCACCTGTACTACCACACCCACCAATACTACCACACCCACCAATACTACCACACCCACCTGTACTACCACACCCACCAATACTACCACACCCACCTGTACTACCACACCCACCAATACTACCACACCCACCAATACTACCACACCTACCAATACTACACACCCACCAATACTACCACACCCACCTGTACTACCACACCCACCAATACTACACACCCACCAATACTACCACACCCACCAATACTACCACACCCACCAATACTACCACACCCACCTGTACTACCACACCCACCAATACTACACACCCACCAATACTACCACACCCACCAATACTACCACACCCACCAATACTACCACACCCACCAATACTACACACCCACCTGCACTTTTGTTCCCGACTCATCATCCTTCCCCCTGCCCCATAATTCGTCGTCTTCTGAATCTGATGTGTGATACGCCTCATCTCCATCAGGGAACTCAGGCAAGTCGTTCTCGTCTGGTGACAAATCACTGTCTTGCTCACTGTCGTAGTCGGGCGGGAAAATTATACCACATCCCATTACGTCCCCTGCAAGTAAGATAGCAAACCATGGAAGTGAAAATGGCTCAAGGACCAAAATATGTAGCCAAGTAACTTTTACAATTATAGTCACACGTGATAAAAGATAAATGCTTGTATTTCCACGGGAGAGGGAGAGGGCACTGAAGATTGTAAATTTTATTCAGTTTATATTTCATATTTTATCACTAAACATTTATGTAAGGTAAACAAGACTGAGTAGACATCAAATTATTAAAATGACATCTTTAAACAGAAATAATGTGATTCAATCTTACCTTTGTGACAAGTAGGACCAAATGGATCTCCGACACCAGAACCAACAAATATTTTACCGTCATCTGTCAACACAGTAAATTCAATAAGTATTAAAAAATGCTAACATAGAATTCATATAAACAGTCCAGCCTGATGAATACTTTGACTCGATAGTGCCAAATTATTTTGCTTCAGAAACTTTAAGTACTACAAATGTTTTTCATAACCAAATGGAATATCAACTATCAAATTCAATTCTTCAATGCAGACATCAGAGCCTGTTCATAAAAGTTTCTGTGTTTAGTTTTTGTCTTCATTGCTGCATTTTGAGTTAAGCTAAGAGTTACCAATTCAAAAACCATGATGATGTGGCACCTGTTTGACTTTTTTAATCGCAAGGAAGTAAAATTATGTTTTTTACTAGGCACAGTACCACAAATTTAACATCCAATCTTAGATAAACCTGCTTCGAATGTGACATAAGGTTTAGAAAGTTACATTTATCATCAATTCAAAACCAGAACAGTTCAGTCTCTTCAGGCTGTCGTTGACAATGACATCTTGCAAGGATACTGTGAAGGTGCGCGTCTGTACAAGTCAGTGATAATAAAAGTAAAAGTGTGATAGACATTACAGTATGAGAGATTGATAAAAAGGTGATAGTGTTAATTTACACAGGAATGGGTTGTAAAGTCATGATAAAACAGTTCATCTATGGCATAACATGATCACCCCTTACCAGCATGATATGCTATTGACCCCTTGTTCCAGCCCGGGTGACGATCTTTGGGATAATTCTGCAAAAACAAAATTTTATGTTTTAATAATAATTTAAAAGTTTAGATCATGACCTTAAAGCAAATCAGGTTTTAAGAAAGCAAATAATATAAAGTTTCCTGGATGCCACAAATACATTTTGCAATAACAAGATACCAATGTTTTTAATGTTAAAGGGAATGTAGCGACACAGCCAAACAAACTATATTATTGAGAGTTCTGAAACACTTGGAAAAAGGTGAAAGAATTAAAGGTGAAAGAATTATCAAAATCGGATGATAAACAAACAAGAAATATCACTGTAAGTGATAAATGTCCCCGAAGTGTCCTTTGATCCCTAAGTATGACCTTGACCTTGGAGCCATGGACCTGGATTTTGTGCACGACACGTCGTTTGGTTGTGATGAGCACTTGTGCCAAGTTATTTGAAAATCCGTCCAGGCATGCAAAAGTTACGAACCGGACACAATTTGACCTTTGACCTCTAAGTGTGACCTTGACCTTGGGGGCCACAGACCTGGATTTTGTGCGTGACACATCGACTTGTTGTGGTGAGCACTTGTGCAAAGTTATTTGAAAATCCGTCCATGAATGCCAGAGTTATTGACCTGTCACAATTTGACTTTTGACCTCCAGTGTGACCTTGACCTTAATGACCTGGATTTTGCGCATGACACATCGTCTTGTTATGGTGATCACTTGTGCCAAGTTATTTAAAAATCCCTGCAGGGGTTGTGACATTATGGTCCGGACACGAAATTGTGTACCTGTTTTTGACCTATGAACTGCAAGTGTGACCTTGACCTTTGAGGTACGGACCTGGGTTTTGCGCGCGACACATCGTCTTGTTATGGTGATCATTTGTGCCAAGTAATTTAAAAATCCCTGCAGGGGTGTGACGTTACGGTCCGGACACGAAAATGCCTACCTGTTTTTGACCTATGAACTGCAAGTGTGACCTTGACCATTGAGGTACGGACCTGGGTTTTGCGCGTGACACATCATCTTGTTATGGTGATCACTTGTGCCAAGTTATTTAAAAATCCCTGCAGGGGTTGTGACGTTACGGTCCCGACACAAAATTGCGTACCTGTTTTTTACCTATGAACTTCAAGTGTGACCTTGACCTTTGAGGTACGGACCTGGGTTTTGCGTGCGTCACATCGTCTTGTTATGGTGATCACTTGTGCCAAGTTAATCAAAAATCCATGTAGGGGTTTTGAAGGTACAGTCCAGACACGAACTGCGGAATGACGGAATCCGGACAGACAGACAGACAGAATCCGGACAGACAGACAGAATCCGGACAGACAGACAGACGGACGATGCGATTACTATATGCCCCCTAAATTTTTGGGGGCATAAAAAGATATGACCATTTAAAGGTTGTTCTAAAACGAATATGGGAGCCGTTCTTTTTAGAACTATGACGTCATAGTTCCATACTACCATATATGGAATATGTAATATACGCCCATCGAGGTGTTTAAATAACCAACGAGCTGAGACAGACTCTATCTGTTTTGTAGCATGGTGTACTTAGTAACACTGTGACGTCATATTGTCCGTATTCTAAATTCCAATATCCGGTAGTTGTAGTACGGCATAGCCCCTTTACGTTACCCTAAATTAAATGATTTAATGCTCTGCATTCATCAAACGAAATGTCACCGACCATGCTACAATAATAAATATCATTTAAAACGAAGAAAATCACTGCAAATGAATGATTATTTTTTTTACTGGTGATATAAATCATTATTGCCATTAAGTAATATTACATATTTTTCATACAGTTGCTTCATTTTTTCCCTATAAATCCGTAAATTTCCATATTTATAAATATTCCATATATGGTCATTTAGAACCGTGATGTCTTAGCTCTCAAAATGGCCGCTTCCATATCCGTTTCAACAGAAACTTCAAATCTTCTTTGTTTATCATCCGATTTTGATAATTCTTTCACCCTTATTCAAGTATTTCAAAACTCTCAATAATAAAGATGGTTCGGCTGTGTCGCTATATTCCCTTTAACACCGAGACCTTATTTCCAGAATGCAAACTGAAGTCTTGTATCACTGCTTGTAGCAGTTTTTTAGGTATTTGGTGAGAATGGAAAAACACTGGAATTAACAAAACAATTACTAAACGTAACTAAAAGATTAAAAATAAGGATGGCTGAAGCCAGACTCCAGACTATGCCACAAATTGCTACCTGTTACCTATTGGTAGCATGCGTAACTTAATTTATTTATACGGTACAAGGCAAAAGTTCATTTAGACAAATAACAAAGGCATGCTACATTTCGCGACCTTAACAAAAACAAGTTTGAGTACATAATCTTCCTTACAAATTTGTGAAGGATACACCTCACTTTTTTCTTTTTTTTTAAATTCAGTAAGTTTACAAACACATTACAAATATAATACCAGTAATATCAAGACCTCGGTCTGAGGGTGTCTCGCCATATGTCAACGGCATATGAAATATTTGATTAAATTGGTGCCTAAATGATGTCCACCAAAGACAACATTTCATATGACCAAGTATCAAACAAATACAAGCAAAGTTACCTTACTGAGGTTAAGTGGTTTAACCAGGGTGTAGTTTTGGGAATAACGAAAATATGACCGTGACCTTGGTATTTTTTGTCATTCAGCGATGTCCACCAATGCCAACAATACATATGAGCAAGTATCAAAGACATAAAGTGAGGCAATCACATAAAGTTAACTGAGGTAAAGTTACCTAACATAGGTTAAGTTTGAGGGAAAATAATGACAAATATGACGTAAACCTTGGTACTTTTTGTCGTTCAGTGATGTCCACCAATGCCAACAATACATATGACCAAGTATCAAACAAAGAAATTAAAATTATCAGAAAAAGTTAACTGAGGTTAACTTACCTAACCAAACTGATGTTTATGGTAAATAACGCAAACATGACCTTGACCTTGGTATTTTTTGTCGTTCAGCCATGTCCACCAATGCCAACAATACATATGACCAAGTATCAAAGACATAAAGTGAGGCAATCACATAAAGTTAACTCAGGTTAAGTTACCTAACCAAGGTTAAGTTTGGGGAAAATAATGCAAAATATGACCTTGACCTTGTAATTTTTGTCGTTCAGTGAAGTCCACCAATGCCAACAATGAGGCAATCACGTACAGTTAACTGATGTCAACTTACCTAACCAAGGTTAAGTTTTGGGAAAATAAAGCAAAATATGACTTGACCTTGGTATTTTGGCATTAGGTGATGTCCCTTGACCCAATAAAGCATCTGAGAAAGTTTCAGAAAAATTCGAGCAGCAGTTGTTGAGATAACTATAGTTGATTTAAAATGTGGCCGCTAGTTTTCCGGACGGACAGACATTTTTTAAAAATATGTTGTTGCCATAGCAACCACAATTTTGGCCATATCAACACAATTAAATTACGTGCATAATCTCCTTATGCTCCTCTACCTTATGCAAAAGGTTTCATGAAAATATACATGCAGGATCCATTTTTCCTGACGGACGGACAGACGGGTGGTAAACCTATAGTCCCATACGGCAGGGGACTAATAAGCATAGTCTCGGTTTAAATAGAACTACAGATCATTTATAACTGTGTAACTTACTTTTTTAGCAAGTCCTATGGCTATATAACAACTTTCTCCTGGATCTATCACTTCTATTTCATAGTAATGATTCATAGTATCTAGAGGATATTTTGCCTGGGCTAGCCCTACATCATGAATACTTTTACCACGTCCTGAGTACTCCAATGTCTGAAACAAGTGAATGTTTAGTACAATACATAATACATGGGGGCATGGTGAGAGGGGCATGCAAAGTAAAACTTTATTTTAACACCCATGATCAAAGATTAAGGTTTTCATTTTATTTCAGGGCTGTTCCAGAAATTATGACGTCCCACCCAATTGATATACACAGGTCGCAGTGTTTATATTATACTGAATTACATGGGTGGTTGTACAAAAAAACAAATGGTAGATGGGTATCATTCACCTAAACTGTTGGTATATAGGTGTCAGGGTGTCAACAAATGTTTGTATATGGGTGTAAAAAAGTTGATTCATGAATTGGGTAGGTCAAGGTCGAAACAATTTAACGATAACATCCGAATGATATCAAAATTTGAGAACAAGTCTATTTTCCGTGGTCAACCAATTTCCGGCCCGTCTGCAGAATTTACGGTATTTCAGTAACGGTACAGTCACCGCAAAGAAAGAGAAGATATTATAAAGGCCAAAATTAAAATTATGTTTGTTTGCTGTCTCCCGATGACCAAAAAGTGTTTTTTTGCCAAACCATTGATCTTTTTTCGGGCCGTATGCAGCGGCCAACTAACTCCAGACTCCGCACTATAAATGTGCTGTGCTGGTGCTCTGCGCACGCATGTTTACAGTGGGGTGCAGAGAAAAACCAATATATCACAACTTCCGATAGTTCGTCGTGAATGACTCTACTGTAAATTCAAATTCACAGTGTTGAAACAAAAATCTGTCGACGCAGAGGTAGAAACAGATTTGTTTATCATCGCTTCTTCGGTCGCCGTAGAGTATAAAGATGAGGCGAAGTCCACTTCAGGTAAAAAACACCTGTGCGAGTACGAATCCAACTGGACACAGAGGAAGTTTACATCGATCTCGGACTCGTGAGCAATGCTGACTTTTCCCCCAGATTGAGATGCCAGATTCATGCATTTTATACGTTACCATAATTATTGAACTGTTGTATGGAAGTATTTTCAGAGAAGTAGTCCCCACAAGTTTTTCCTATATTACTCTATGTAAAAAAAAAAAAGATGGTCGCTGGCAGTCATGTTTGACATAGAATGAAAATATTTTTTTTTAGAACCAACTACATGTCATGCCAGTCATTTTAGTAAAGGCTCCAAATCAATACCACTTATGGTTTTTGAGTAGAAGTTGCCACAAACTTGTATTTAAGCTGTGGCAGCCATTCTGAATTTCCGGCCAACCTCATATTTACATGGGACTAACTGGACATCATGATCAAGACCAACATTCCTGTAGTGAATTATGACATTTTGGTTAAGGTACCAAAACGATACCACTTATGGTTTTAGAAAAGTAGTTGCCACAAAATTGTATTTGCTGCTCAACAGTAATTTCTCCAAATCACCCTGGAATGATCCATATTCATAAATATAGCAGGTGTGTGACCAGGTCCCAGGTCATGTTATGCAATTTCTCCTGAGAATTAGGTTACTATCTCACCAATACAAGTAGATTTGCTCTCGTCTCAGTGGTTGTATTTGGACAATCAGAATCAAAATAAAGTCTTAAACTTCTACTATTTGTTTTCAGTCTTTTTCTGAGAGCCAAAAATACAAAGGAGACTTAATCCTTACTTAATCCTTACCCCTCTATGAATGTATAATGGATTGTCCTTTCTTTGAATTTGGACCAGTCCATTTATAGTACAAAGGGATGTTTTGGTCAAATGACTGATGAGCACCCAGACAGTGTAAACCCTGATCAGCCTGCAAGATGTTGTGCCAGTCATTTTGGTAAAGGTTCCAATTCAATATTTTTGCTAGGATCAACTAGACATCATGAGCAACATTCCTGTCAAATTTCATGAAATTCGATCAAGTAGTCTCAGGAGTAGTCGCCACAAGTTTTTCCTATATAACTCTATGTAAACAAAGATGGCCGCTGGCGGCCATGTTTGACATCCAATCAAAATGAATCTTGGTTAGGACCAACTACATGTCGTGCCAGTCATTTTGATCAATATCACTTATAGTTTTTTAGATGTAGTCGCCACAAAATCACATTTTTTAAATTTATTTTTAGCCATGGTGAATTTCCGGTAGACCTGAATTTTTACTTGGATCAACTAGACATCAAAAGCAACATTCCTGTCAAGTTCCATGAAGTAGTTTCAGAGGAGGTCACCACAAGTTTTTCCTGTATACATGTAACTCTATGTAGCCATGTTTGACATCCAATCAAAATGAACTTTGGTTAGGACCAACTATATGTTGTGCCAGTCATTTTGGTAAAGGTTCCAAATCATTATCTCTTATGTTTTTTGAGAAGTAGTCTCCTTTTAATTTGAAAGAGAAATCAATTTGTGATGGGTTTTGACAGAAATGAAACTTACACAGTATGCATAAAACTCTTCATGATATGTTTGTTAAAGTCGGGCAATATTTTGTGAAATTTCTGAAAAACTCTGCCATCTGAAATTTCCCAACATTTGTAATACTGTGAAGTTAATCATCAACCTGAATTTTTTAAAAAAAAATTGTGGAAAATCAAATCATGTATTTTATTAACATTTAGTAGTTGCTTTAGAATAAATAACTATAAAACACATTTTAAATATAAATCCAACTTTAAAAAAATAATATAAAAAAAATATCTATCTACCCAACTTCATAGAACAGAGTCGAGAGACAGCAAAAAAGGATATTTTTTAATGTGGCCTAATTTACACACAGAGACATAGAAAGATTGTATGTGTTATATAAGAACACTCAACCTTTTAGATATTTTTTTAAAGAATCGTGTTGTGGAAAATAAGGACCGGAGACTATGTAAAACGAGGTGGCGCAAATTTGACTTGACTCCCGATTTGACAATAAAATCTGAGGACACCGAAATGAAACAACAATGGCGTACGACGAGGTTGTTGATTTTCTGTCGAACGCCCATTTATTAGGGTGGTCGTGTAGAATTTTATTTTGATATACCGTATAAAAAATATTTAAAATAACATGGGTGGCTGTGTACAAGTTTAATTGAATTACATGGGTGGAGGGAGTAAAAAAAAAGTGGCTGCCATGGGGGGATGTCATTATTTCTGGAACATGTTTTTGCACCCTTTCTGTTTTTTCCTGAAACAGCTCCCCAAACCCCTCAATTTCTTTTTCCTGAAACATACCGAGGGGTGTCATTAAGAGGCGGTAGGCAGGGATTACCCCCGCTACTCCGACTCTTCTACCCAGCTACTATGAATACGTTTCAAGTATCGATCAAAATACCCGGCTACTCTGCTCTGTGGGCCGCTTATTTGAGTAGTTAATGACACCCTTGCATACCTAACTGTTTCAATTATAGTTTGTTTGTATGGTGTTTTACGTCATTTTCAACACATGCGAGGTTATATATCGGTCAAATATTTTTGTTGTGGAGGCAGACCACCCACTTTTCCTGGGTAGAACAAGTACTGTACACCTCCCGCCATCCGTAAGAATTGGTTTCAATTATAGACAGAAATATATAAGTTACAGACAGACACGAGAATAGACAAAAATTAATATCATTACCTTGGGACACATATAACAAGAGGTCAATGACCTTGAAGCTCTACTGATTGATTTTGATTTCAGGAAGTAGTCGCTACAGACTTGTTTTTTGAAAATCTATTTTTAACCGTGGCGGCCATCTTGAATTTCCGGCCGACCTGAAATTTTGCTAAGATCAATAAGACATTAAGAGCAACATTCCTACGAAGTTTCATGAAAATCCGTCGAGTAGTTTCAAAGAAGTAGTCGCTACAAGTTTTCGTTATATAACTCTATGTAAACAAAGCAGCCATGTTTAAGGTCAAATCAAAACGATTTTCGACAAGGACCAACATCATGTCATACTGATCATTTTAGAAAAAGTCCCATATCAATATCTCTTATTGTTTTGAAGAAGTAGTCGCTACAAACTTATTTATTTTAAATCCATTTTTAGCTGTGGCGGCCATCTTGAATTTCCGGCCGACCTGACATTTTTCTAGGATCAACTAGACATCAATAGCAACATTCCTGTGAAGTTTCATGAACATCCGTCAAGTAGTTTCAGAGGAGTAGTCGCTACAAGTTTTTACTATATAACTCTATGTAACCAAAGATGGCCACTGGCAGCCATGTTTAACGTCGAATCAAAATATTTTTCCACAAGGATCTACATCATGTCATGCTGATCATTTTAAAAAAAGTCCCATATCAATATCACTTATAGTTTTCAAGAAGTAGTCGCTACAAACTTATTTTTTAAAAATCTATTTTTAGCTGGGACGGCCATCTTGAATTTCCGGCCGACCTGAAATTTTGATAGGATCAATTAGACATCAAGAGCAACATTCCTGTAAAGTTTCATGACAATCCGCCAAGTAGTTTCAGAGGAGTAGTCGCTACAAGTTTTTACTATATAACTCTATGTAAACAAAGATGGCCGCTGGCAGCCATGTTTAATGTTGAATCAAAACGATTTTTGACTAGGATCAACATCATGTAATGCTGATCATTTTAGAAAAAGTCCCATATCAATATCACTTATAGTTTTCAAGAAGTAGTCGCTACAAACTTATTTTTTAAAAATCTATTTTTAGCTGTGACGGCCATCTTGAATTTCCGGCCGACCTGAAATTTTTCTAGGATCAATTAGACATCAAGAGCAACATTCCTGTAAAGTTTCATGACAATCCGCCAAGTAGTTTCAGAGAAGAAGTCGCTACAAGTTTTTACTATATAACTCTATGTAAACAAAGATGGCCGCTGGCAGCCATGTTTAACGTTGAATCAAAACGATTTTTGACTAGGATCAACATCATGTCATGCTGATCATTTTAGAAAAAGTCCCATATCAATATCACTTATAGTTTTCAAGAAGAAGTCGCTACAAACTTGTATTTTAAAACTCTATTTTTAGCTTTGGCGGCCATCTTGGATTTCACATCAACATGAATTTTTGCTAGGATCAACTAGACTTTATGGGCAACATTTCTGTAAAGTTTCATGAATATCCATCCAGTAGTTTCAGCTGTGAAGTCGCTACAAATAAAAGTTTACGGACAGACAGACAGACGGACAGACGGACAGACGGACGACGGACGCCGCACCACGGCATAAGCTCCGCTGATCTCTGATCAGTTGAGCTAAAAAGGGTTTTCAGACTTACATGAATACATTTTGACACTAATTATCACTGGAACTGGAATTTTTAGTGCTAAATAGAACACCTAAGCTTTGAAAATCAGTTAATAAGAAATAAATATTTTACAGCCAAAATACTTTTTTGATTGATATTTTCCCATGTAAACTTGTTGCTTGGACATCAGAAAATTTAAAAATCTCAACTAACTTCAGTTCATATTTATAGATAAAACTTTCATAGTATCTTAATTTAAGCATATCCAACACATTAAAACCAAGAAATAATCTCATATTTGATGGAGCAGGCATTAGTATAGAAAATACCTGATACACTTATTTAGGTACTGGTAAAAGCTATGTTTGAAAGTCTTGAAAAACTTTTGGTAGAAACAAGCATCCCAAAATTATGTATACTAACAGCTCCATTAAGTTTGACGTCGTGTAGCCGTGACCACTCCTCCTCCACACTATCTACTGCCATGTGTATCAGCTCCTCATAGTGCCACTCTGCATCCAGGTTCAGGCGCACTTCTTCACCCTCCGAGTGCATCCCCACTGCTGGGAACAATCCCCCGGGGGGATATGGTACCGTCACAGTCCCCACCTGCGGGTAGCAGAAATGGTAGATATAATATATTGATGTCCTGAATAACAGTAAGATTTCGCATTTTTATGCCCCCGAAATTTTTTCGGGGGCATATAGTAATCGCACCGTCCGGATTCTGTCTATCTGTCCGGATTCCGTCATTCCGCAGTTCGTGTCCGGACTGTACCTTCAAAACCCTTGCATGGATTTTTGATTAACTTGGCACAAGTGATCACCATAACAAGACGATGCGTCGCGCGCAAAACCCAGGTCCGTACCCCAAAGGTCAAGGTCACACTTGGAAGTTCATAGGTCAAAAACAGGTACGCAATTTCGTGTCCGGACCGTAACATCACAACCCCTGCAGGGATTTTTAATTACTTGGCACAAGTAATCACCATAACAAGACGATGTGTCGCGCGCAAAACCCAGGTCTTCAAGGTCAAGGTCACACTTGGAGGTCAAAAGTCAAATTGTGTCCGGTCAATAACTCTGGCATTCATGGACGGATTTTCAAATAACTTGGCACAAGTGCTCACCACAACAAGACGATGTGTCGCACAAAATCCAGGTCTGTGGCCCCAAGGTCAAGGTCACATTTAGAGGTCAAATGTCAAATCGTGTCCGATCAATAACTTTTGCATGCCTGGACAGATTTTCAAATAACTTGGCACAAGTGCTCACCACAACCAAACAACGTGTCTTGCACAAAATCCAGGTCCATGGCTCCAAGGTCAGGGTCATACTTAGAGGTCAAAGGACACTTCGGGGGCATTTATCACTTACAGTGATATTTCTTGTTCTTTCTGCTTTAAATGAAGTTGATGTAACATATTGCCTTGAAAATGACAAAAACATGCAGTATATTGAACATAAAAATAAGTATAAAAGTCAAACAGGAAATGCAGCTTTCACAGAACAAAGTAAACCCAAAAACACGCAAAACGACAAACATGAATGGCAATGTTAATAAGGAATAAAGGCAAATGACGTCACAAACTCAAAAAGGGTTGACAATAGGGCTACCGCCTTGGAATGGTCAGTGGCAAAAAAGGCCGCTGAGGGTTTAAACCAGGTTCTAGGGTGCACCAAACCTCACACTTACCCTACTGTCATCCCAATAAAACAGGGCAGTGTAAATAAAGAAATCCCTGCCATGAACTATTCTCTAACCAACAAGGCAGGATTAATAGGCAATATAAGTAAAACACAAAGATGCTCGTGTGTATATATACAAAAAACAATAGCCTAGAAAGCCACAAAGAAAGTACTCAATGACTTGGCAGAAGCCAGAGCAACAAGAGAATAAACCATTGCGGGCACGACAAGACAAGATTGAAGACAAACATCAAACGTAACCATCCTTTTGGGCTTTAGGTAGACGTCATCATAGGGTCCACAGCCTGTCCGGTCATCGCACAATTAAAGAGGAAAGCAATGTTAAATGTTAAACTGTAAATAGGTCCACCACCAAGCATGTAGTGCGTTGCAAAATGATAGGGTCATAACCTCTTTTGATAAACCTTTTAACAAAGATAGTATGAAAGCGATCATGACCAATGCTCTTACGAGTTTGTAACGTCTCCATAAAAGTCAGGTTGTGATTGTCCTCATCGCAGAAGAGTACTTAATTTACTTTTATATTTGGAAAGAAGATCAGGATTACGATAATACAATTTTGCAAAGGTTTTACGAAGTTTATGGTTACCATAAACTTCGTAAAACCTTTGAAAAATTGTATCTGTATCCAGGTAGCCCTGACAGAGTAGCTTTTTAGTTATACAAAGATTACGAATATTAAAGTCCTCAACTCGAGTTTAAGCTCTAGAAAAACAAATAAGTTTAGACACGTAGACCCCATAAAAAGTTGCTCGGGGAACATTCCTATTTAGATTGGGATGTTTCCCGAGCAACTTCTTATGGGGTCTAAGTGTCTCAACTTATTCATTATCAAAATTAAAATCATCTCTCTTGTCATAGATTTTGCTAATTATTTCACCATTTTCAATAGAGACATGTAAATCGAGAAAAGAAGTGTTAGTATCAGAAATATTAGCTTTGTTAAGTTGAAGTTCTTTAGGATACATATTATTAACCATAGTAGAAAAGAAAGGGTTGTCAATGTTAAATATGTCATCCAGATACGAGAGGTGTCATAAAAGGCTTCAATAACATCTGCCTGGGTATCTGGTGAAAGACCCAACATGAAATCTCTTTCATAGCAATATAAAAACAAATCTGCGAGAAGGGGTGCACACTTCGTACCCGTCGGGATACCAATAATTTGTCTATAAATGGTAGTTCTATACCTGACGAAAATATTATCTAATAAAAAAATAAGTGGTTCACAGACTTTATGGCAAGTCCACATAGTGTAATTGTCCAAACTGCTGTTAGTAAAAAACGCTTTCATATTGTTACAGGCCAAAATTGTTTTTTTTTTCCTCTCACCACAGGTATTTCAACTATGAAGTTTCATGAAATTTGCTTCAGGGGGAGAGGAGTTACGAAGCGGACAAGGTTTTTCTTTATCGGGTGCTGGTGACCTTGACCTTTGACCTAAAAATCATTAGGTCGTCCCCTCACCACAGGCAGTTCACCGATGAAGTTCCATGTGATTCGCTTCACGAGGAGAGGAGTTATGGAGAGGACAAGGTTTTTCATTATCGGGTCCCAGTGACATTGACCTTTGACCTACTGACCTCAAAATCAATAGAGGCCATCCTCTCCCCACAGGCAGTTCACCTATAAAGTTTTATGAGATTCAGGGGAGAGGAATTATGGAGCGGACAAGGTTTTTCATTATCAGGTCAGGGTGACCTTGACCTTCGACATACTGACCTCAAAATCAATAGGCTGCATCTACACACAGACGGACAGGGTGAAACTAGTAGAACACCCTAAAGTTCATTTAGCGGGGGTATAAATACACAACAAAACCGTTTATCAAACTTTATATAGGTATTCAGGTCATATACTAATGTATATGTGCCGATTAAAAGTATAGGTTTATTCACGGTTTCCTAAAATACCTGTGACTGAATGTGCGTAAAATGAATTATGAGTTGGTAACTCTTAATTTGACGCTCCAGTTTTGTGATTTGGTCTGGCTGGTTAAAGCCGTTTATATTGTGTCTATAGAGTTTGGATTCTCAAAATATGCAAGTTATATATATACCTCGTCGTCAGCAGGTTTAGAAACAGTGTACACATGTTGTAAAGTTCGACTATTGCTGGCGGGATAGCTAACTTGACAAACAAGATCTTACATATTGACACAATAGTAAATTCCTGTTCAGTTTGAACATTCAATGAATATAACACTTGAGATTTGGCATTGTGATGGCGCTGAGTAAATTTGCTCATTTTTTATGATCAAAACATCTCGAATACACGTACAAGCAGCAGATCTCCAGATAAACATTTATGGGTAAGTATTTCAGCATTAAAATTTAGGAAATCATCACTGAAAAAAAAATGGGAGTACAAATCAGCTTTCAATTTGATAATTTCCAGTTCTAGTATAAAACGATGGAATATTTGTTAGTAAAAAGCAACATAACTAAAACATTTACTCCTTACAAATTTCAAAATCAGCATTGCAGATTAATTTAAGGGTAAAATACCCTTTGATATGAAAGCCTATCTGGAGCTCTGAAGCAGCACCACTGATCAAAGAGATATACGCAGCATATCGAGTGGGGAGTGGAAAACTGGTGTAACTATATATAAATAAAGAACAAGATACAGCAGTTTTGCACTGTGCCCTCGATATATGTACCAACTTCTTTGAACAATGTCGTTGCATTTATATTCTTGTTTCATAACAAACATAAGTGAAATACTGACCTCCTGACCATTACATGTGAAGAATACTTGTACAGCCTGCTCTGGTTGTGGTCTACCGTCTTCATTCCCCTTAAACTTAATACCACACCCCATGCGGTCAGAATTGCCACACTTCGGACCAAATGGCTGACCAAAACCACTGGCTTTAAACAACCTGTAATGAGGAAATTATATATTTTGCATCAGGAAACTTTGTAAGTGGCGATATCCTACTTCAACTCAGGAGAAAACTGCACCAACATCGTCATGGTAATTGATACTATTGTTTCCCAGATCTTCACTATATAATACAAGTCTATTACTATAACTAGAAATGTGTCCATGGGACACAAATGCCCCCTTTGAAAACATGGGACACAAATGTTTATTTTGACATCCAGTGAAGTTTCAAAACAATCAGTTTGTGGGAGAAGATAACTTTTTGGGACGGATGGACGGACACGGTCAACGCTCTATGTCCCAGCACAATAATATGGTGGTGGAGGCATAACAACAATCAAGTTTACATTTTATTCAAATAATTGTTGTGCAATATATTTTTTTGCAACAAACTGACTGGAAAATAGCATTAATTCTTGACTGGAAAATCATGCTTCATTTTTGACTTGTGTGCGTTTCACCCATGCATCGCACAAGACAACAAAGAAATTATCAGCTTTGATGCCATTAAAATAGACTCGAACTTGTACAAATTAAATGGGTTCTGTATACGTATTAATATTGGCGGTGGATTTATTTTGGCTATATTGGCTGTCAAGGTCGGACATAAAGCTTAATAAGATCATAAACAACCAACAGAAATGAACTGCCATTGATTTTAATTAATTAATGCAGATACAAGCAATGATTTGCTGTTTATCATCAAATCCCATAATCAGCAATTGCTTTGAACAGTGAATAATTATACTTGTATCTTTTTTAAACCTGTGTTTTGTTATCATCATAATAAAAGTTTGACAGTATATGAAATCATGTATAAATGCGTTTTACACTTATTATTATACTGACTAAACACACTACAACCAAATCATCACTATGATAATTTTTCACACCTTCAGTGCCCTTTGTAAATTTATTCGCAATTATCCAGCTAGTTTGACTTTTATTGAAATTGACAATGTAGGAAAAGTGAAAATCGTTCACCATCTTAAATAGCATTTCTCTGCTCTCTCTATATAATTAGAGTTTAACTATGGGATTTAACGGTATCTTAATATAAAGTGTGTTTACTAATTATTTCATGATCACGTCGACTCCTACTACAATTCATGAGTTATTTCCCTTATTTTCCCTTATTTCAAAATTCGCCATTTTAAAGTTAATGACAAATCTTGAAGGTAATAACGAACGAAACAAAAAGGTAATAGGCTTTTTAATTTGGCGGAAATCACATTGATCCGCCAAATATAATCACCGCCAACATATCCATTTTCAAAAACGGCCAAATTTTGCATCCGCCAAATAAAATCTGTATAATACAGTACATTTTTGATTCACTAAATGAAGATAAACTGTTAAATAAACTTATAAAATTATAGCAATTACTCACTGGCCGTCATCTGCATGGAAGCCAACAGAGAAGGCCCGCCATCCTGGCTGGGAGTCCATTGGGTATTTGTAGGGAACCAGGCCAATACCTGCAAAAACAAGGGAAATTTAGCTGGTATTTTTCAGATCAAAAGGCAAAAGACTATCTGACGATGCACTTCTGTTCAACATGGCTCTTATCATAACTAAAATACTCCAGTTTAAAACAGTGATTTATCTGCTGTTTAAAAAAAGTTTAAAATAGTATCACTGCAGATTAAAATTCTTTCAGTACACAAGAAAATTTGGTAAACTGGATGAAACACAAAAAAAGACTTGCACTTTATTATGCAATATTTAAAAATACATGTAGGTGCATATTTAACTTTTGAACAGAGTGAAATAGACAGATATGCACATGCACCACAGATTACTTGAAGCTCTACAATAATGGATCAAAATATATTCATCATTTGTAACATGTAGTTCTACTTCTCTAAGGTAATCTAAGACGCAATTATTACGTAAATTGTTTGTAAACATAATTACAAACAGCAATTTAAAAATTAATGTGTCTGTTCACCATTTTCTATAAAAGTTCAGCAACTTACCAATGACCATGTTCAGTCCCTTGTCAATATAACTCTGCAACTTACCAATGGCTGTGTTCAATCCCTTGTCTACATAAACTCAGCAACTTACCAATGGTCATGTTCAGTCCATGGTCTATATAAACTCAGCAACTTACCAATGGCCATGTTCAGTCCACTGTCTATATAAACTCAGCAACTTACCAATGGCCGTGTTAAGTCATTTGTCTATATAAACTCAGCAACTTACCAATGGCCATGTTCAGTCCATTGTCTACATAAACTCAGCAAATTACCAATGTCCGTGTTCAGTCCCTTGTCTATATAAACTCTGCAACTTACCAATGGCCGTGTTCACTCCCTTGTCTATATAAACTCAGCAACTTACCAATGGCCATGTTCAGTCCCTTGTCTATATAAACTCAGCAACTTACCAATGGCCATGTTCAGTCACTTGTCTATATAAACTCAGCAAATTACCAATGGCCATGTTCTGTCACTTCTCTATATAAACTCAGCAACTTACCAATGGCTGTGTTTAGTCCCTTGTCTATAATCTCCATTTCAAAATAGTATTTATCTGGGGTAAGAGGATTGGCCGCCACATACAGGCCAACCTTGTTCAACTCGTTGGTAACAAAACTGAAATATATATAAATAAACTAGAAAATGTGTCAATTGGACATGGATACCTCAGTGATGTCAGTCACATAACAAAACAATAATAAAGTGTGTTAGTTTTTCAATGTCGTTCTCACTGACCTACTAATAGTAGGAACTTGTTGCTGTCGTAGATGCAGAACCTTTTTTCTATTTTAGTAACAGCGACCTTGACATTGATCCCAGTGACCCCAAATCCAATCCCAACCTTCCGTTCCATATAAGCTACATACCCAATAAGTTTCGTCGCAATAACTAACTCCTAACAAAAGTTATTGAGCGTAAACCATTTTTCTATTTTAGTAAAAGCGACCTTGACCCCAGTGACCCCAAATACAATCTCAACTGTCTTACTGGGATTATGGGTGGCGGGGTGCACTTGAATAGATAACTATAAATCACCATTAGACATCAATTTGCATTAGAAAATTGTGTTATTCAATTCTGTATCAGATGATGAGGCCTGCCAAATAATACTCATGCATGAAGAGTTTTTCAATGTGTTCTGGTTTTATTCTTGTTAAAAAAAAATTAAAAACAAGAGGTCAATGACCTTGAAGCTCTACTGATAGGTTTTTGATAGCTAGATCAGCATTCCTGTGAAGTTTCATGAAAATCCAAGTAGTTTCAGAGGAGTAGTCGCTACAAGTTTTCATTATATAACTCTATGTAAACATAGATGGCCGCTGGCAGCCATGTTTAACGTCAAATCAAAATAATTTTTGACAAGGATCAACACCATGTCATACTGATCATTTTAGAAAAAGTCCCATATCAATATCACTTATAGTTTTCAAGTAGTAGTCGCTACAAACTTGTATTTTGAAAAACTATTTTTAGCCATGGCAGCCATCTTAAATTTCCGGCCGACCTAAAAAAATAATGGGATCAATAAGACATCAAGAGCAACATTCCTGTGAAGTTCCATAAAAAATAGTCAAGTAGTTTCAGAGCAGTAGTCGCTACAAGTTTTTACTATATAAATCTATGTAAACAAAGATGGCCACTGGCAGCCATGTTTAACGTCGAATCAAAACGATTTTTGACAAGGACCAACATCATGTCATGCTGATCACTTTAGAAAACGTCCCATATCAATATCACTTACAGTTTTTAAGAAGTAGTCGCCACAAATTTATTTATTTTAAATCTATTTTTAGCCGTGGCGGCCATCTTGAATTTCCGGCCAGCCTGAAATTTTTCTAGGATCAAATAGACATCAAGAGCAACATTCCTGTGAAGTTTCATGAGCATCCGTTAAGTTGTTTCAGAGGACTAGTCGCTGCAAGTTTTAACTATATAACTCTATGTAAACAAAGATGGCCACTGGCAGCCATGTTTAACGTCGAATCAAAATAATGTTTAACTAGGATCAACATCATGTCATGCTGATCATTTTAGAAAAAGTCCCATATCAATATCACTTATAGTTTTCAAGAAGTAGTTTCTACCAACTTATTTTTTAAAATCTATTTTTAACTGTGGCGGCCATCTTGGATTTCACATCAACATGAATTTTTGCTAGTATCAACTAGACTTCATGGGCATCATTTCTGTACAGTTTCATGAATATCCATCAAGTAGTTTCAGAGTAGTCGCTACAAATAAAAGTTTACGGACAGACAGACAGTCGAGCTAAAAATAACATTGGGAAATAGGTCCTTAACAGAAGTGCTTGCACAAAAAAATAGCAGAGCACGAATCATGACGAGTGCCACTGATGCAGGACGAGTAGAAATTCAGATCAGTTCTTTAACTATTTCCATCTTTTTCAGTGGCCTCACCAAAACGGTAATATTTTTAATATTTCAGAGTAACATCATACCTAACTGATGAACATACATACCTGAGGTCTTCACCATTCACTTGTACCCGTTCACTCCTCACTTGTTTTGGTATGTCCCTTGGTACAGGTCCCATCACATCTCTGATGCGGGCCATACGTCGCCTTCTCCATCCGTTCATCACATGGTTCCTCTCTTCTAGCATCTCCATGGTTATAAGATCCTGAATCACAACAAAGTTCCCCGACTTACAAAGTTGGTAAGATATTTGTGGCAGGTTTTTACTTCCTTGTCGTATATGTGACGGAAAAGCATTTTAAAGCATATGAAATCCAGTATCCAGATTTATGAAAATCTTACATTTGACATGAATGTATAGTAAATCATATGAATTTGTTAATGTTTTTGAAAATAAAGATCAGAAACAACTTTCAAGAGACTGGAGGAGTCTGGAAGAGTAACTGGTAATGTTGGGTATCGCATCCAAAAAAAGTATTGCGATATAATAGGATTATTACTATAGTAACTTGTTCTGGAAGTTTGTATCACCTCGAGTAGGTAAATGCCAGATCAGGATCGCACGTAGCCTCGGGGGTGATCCTGATCTGGCATTTACCTATGAGATACCTCTTTACATATCATTAAAATAGAATACTGGCATTTACCTACTATATACCTCTTTACATATCATTAAAATAGAATACAGTCATATCAAAAACAACAAATTAAAACAAAATTATATAAAGTCAAATTAACTGAAAACCACCAACAGGAAGACATGAAAACATGTACATTACATGCTCATGAAAAACATTACATTTCAACAACTACACCTGTGTTCATTACACATCAAATTCTGGTGAATTTACCAACTGACAAAATCTTAAATTAATTAATTAACCCACAATGTTCACAAACGTACAAACAAACATTCTGATACCGGTAGTTAAAACATCCATTGTTCTGAATGTATTACTAGCTGGGCAATCCCCAACATTCCAATCTGACATTTTCCAAAATCTATTTTTAGTAGCATACTGATAACCTGTAGTGTGATACGGGTTGTTTTATTCCATTGTAAGAAAATGAAGGTACTATATATATATTATTGATAGGTATCAGTGCTCAAGAAATAGGATAGCCCGACGCCCGGGGCTCCTCGAAATCCATTCCGGGCCTGTCTTATTTTGCAGACGAGGAGCCCGTCGGGCCTGTCTAAAAAAAAAGAAAAAGAAAATTCCCCAAAAAAATCCGTTTTACTGGATCTCAAGCTCAAGTTCCTCAAGACAAAATACTCCCATGTGTATTGTGAACTGTGAAAACACTTGCAATAAAGTAATTTAAATGTTTCGTGTCGGCAGTTTGTCACAACTTTGAGGTCGACAATTGTTGACATAAAACTCATTATTCTGCTATTAGGGTTGTGTTTTCTTTCCTTTGTGATAAGAAATACCGTTTTTGTCATTTAAAAACACACTAATGCATGAAAAAAAATCGTTATTGATGGTATTTCGATTGAATGTTTGTGAAATGTTCGGGCCGTAAAAGTGCGGTGTCATAGTAGTTCGGATGGTACATAATTTCGGATATTATTATTATTTTTTTTTACATAATCAAATAAGAAAAACTGTCCTTAACAAATACATGTTAGTGGAAAGAAAAATATATATATACTGTATATGTATAAATACAGATATAAAGTATATTTCTATTAATTATTTAAGGTGTAAGGAGTTCCTGGAATCCTACTTTTAAATGAATTCTAGTCTAGGCTCCTAATTCTACTATATACCTCTTTACATATCATTAAAATAGAATACAGTCATATCAAAAACAACAAATTAAAACAAAATTATATAAAGTCAAATTAACTGAAAACCACCAACAGGAAGACATGAAAACATGTACATTACATGCTCATGAAAAACATTACATTTCAACAACTACACCTGTGTTCATTACACATCAAATTCTGGTGAATTTACCAACTGACAAAATCTTAAATTAATTAATTAACCCACAATGTTCACAAACGTACAAACAAACATTCTGATACCGGTAGTTAAAACATCCATTGTTCTGAATGTATTACTAGCTGGGCAATCCCCAACATTCCAATCTGACATTTTCCAAAATCTATTTTTAGTAGCATACTGATAACCTGTAGTGTGATACGGGTTGTTTTATTCCATTGTAAGAAAATGAAGGTACTATATATATATTATTGATAGGTATCAGTGCTCAAGAAATAGGATAGCCCGACGCCCGGGGCTCCTCGAAATCCATTCCGGGCCTGTCTTATTTTGCAGACGAGGAGCCCGTCGGGCCTGTCTAAAAAAAAAGAAAAAGAAAATTCCCCAAAAAAATCCGTTTTACTGGATCTCAAGCTCAAGTTCCTCAAGACAAAATACTCCCATGTGTATTGTGAACTGTGAAAACACTTGCAATAAAGTAATTTAAATGTTTCGTGTCGGCAGTTTGTCACAACTTTGAGGTCGACAATTGTTGACATAAAACTCATTATTCTGCTATTTGGGTTGTGTTTTCTTTCCTTTGTGATAAGAAATACCGTTTTTGTCATTTAAAAACACACTAATGCATGAAAAAAAATCGTTATTGATGGTATTTCGATTGAATGTTTGTGAAATGTTCGGGCCGTAAAAGTGCGGTGTCATAGTAGTTCGGATGGTACATAATTTCGGATATTATTATTTTTTTTTTTTACATAATCAAATAAGAAAAACTGTCCTTAACAAATACATGTTAGTGGAAAGAAAAATATATATATACTGTATATGTATAAATACAGATATAAAGTATATTTCTATTAATTATTTAAGGTGTAAGGAGTTCCTGGAATCCTACTTTTAAATGAATTCTAGTCTAGGCTCCTAATTCTACTATATACCTCTTTACATATCATTAAAATAGAATACAGTCATATCAAAAACAACAAATTAAAACAAAATTATATAAAGTCAAATTAACTGAAAACCACCAACAGGAAGACATGAAAACATGTACATTACATGCTCATGAAAAACATTACATTTCAACAACTACACCTGTGTTCATTACACATCAAATTCTGGTGAATTTACCAACTGACAAAATCTTAAATTAATTAATTAACCCACAATGTTCACAAACGTACAAACAAACATTCTGATACCGGTAGTTAAAACATCCATTGTTCTGAATGTATTACTAGCTGGGCAATCCCCAACATTCCAATCTGACATTTTCCAAAATCTATTTTTAGTAGCATACTGATAACCTGTAGTGTGATACGGGTTGTTTTATTCCATTGTAAGAAAATGAAGGTACTATATATATATTATTGATAGGTATCAGTGCTCAAGAAATAGGATAGCCCGACGCCCGGGGCTCCTCGAAATCCATTCCGGGCCTGTCTTATTTTGCAGACGAGGAGCCCGTCGGGCCTGTCTAAAAAAAAAGAAAAAGAAAATTCCCCAAAAAAATCCGTTTTACTGGATCTCAAGCTCAAGTTCCTCAAGACAAAATACTCCCATGTGTATTGTGAACTGTGAAAACACTTGCAATAAAGTAATTTAAATGTTTCGTGTCGGCAGTTTGTCACAACTTTGAGGTCGACAATTGTTGACATAAAACTCATTATTCTGCTATTAGGGTTGTGTTTTCTTTCCTTTGTGATAAGAAATACCGTTTTTGTCATTTAAAAACACACTAATGCATGAAAAAAAATCGTTATTGATGGTATTTCGATTGAATGTTTGTGAAATGTTCGGGCCGTAAAAGTGCGGTGTCATAGTAGTTCGGATGGAACATAATTTCGGATATTATTTTTTTTTTTTTTACATAATCAAATAAGAAAAACTGTCCTTAACAAATACATGTTAGTGGAAAGAAAAATATATATATACTGTATATGTATAAATACAGATATAAAGTATATTTCTATTAATTATTTAAGGTGTAAGGAGTTCCTGGAATCCTACTTTTAAATGAATTCTAGTCTAGGCTCCTAATTCTTTACTTGGAGAAAGTGGTGACAAAAAGAAAAATATAGCCAGAAGAGTCTCTGATAGTCTCATAAAACCTGATTAAAAATTTGGCTCCAAGTTTAGCTCCAGTTTCACCAAGTCGTCTCTGATTATTATCGTTTGGCAAAAGTGCTAGTACTCTCCTTTGCATTGGTTATAAATTACTATGTAATATTCTATTCTAACATATTTTAAACGAAATGGTAAATAAGTCCGCTGACCAGGGAGCATAAAGTGGTAGCAAAAAGAAAAATATAGTCAGAGGAGGTTCTTAGCTTGATTAATATGTACGTAACAAAATTAATGTGTGCTATAAAAGTGAATAAAGACACATTTCCAATAAGAAAAAAATATTGGACCTTTCCATTTTAAATCAGGGCCTGTCCATTTCAAATCAGGGCCTGTCCATTTCAAATCGGGGCCTATCCATTGTCAGAAGCAACAAGCCCTGGGCCTGTCTCTTAAAATAATTTTCTTTGAGCACTGGGTATATAATAAATTGCAATACAAGAGAATGTAACACAATAATTATCATAATATATTTTCTTGTGTAATTGCATTGATAATTTCAATAAACTTTGCCAATTTACTGGTGTACTTTGATGCAGATGACATAACATGATGCAATGTTGGTTGTGCTTGTGAATGAGAAACATTACGCACAGCAGTTCCGATGTTGACAGTGTCTACTTTCTGTTTTGAATTTGTATTCAACGCCAGGTGATGTCATCGCAAGTGAGTTACCAAATGTGTTGTGCTGCAGGAGCACTTGACCGTAACATTGCATATTTTACAAACTGCAACATTGCCTACTATTGTAGCGCCCTTTTAAAACGTTTTAAGCCCGAAGTGATCCTAAACACACAATTTTGCTCTTTTGTTTTCAACTTGAATCGGTCATGCTCGTCCGAGTGCGTGGTACCCAGAACTACATATATGCACAGTACGATAATCGAATACCAGATATTATTGGAAGTGAATCTGTTTTTATCTTAATATGATGGTACCCACTTCCCAATATATGTACTTACGATTGTATTACAAACACGGGAACCATACAAAGTTAACAATAGATCATAGTCGCAGATTACGATTTACTTTCATATAAATCAAAACATATGTGAAGAGAAAACCGGTAAGAACTGGTATACTAAAAAATATCACGGTACGTATTAGCTTGAGGTCCGTATCACAATACACTGATAATACCGCGCGGCACTAGTAATTGGTTCCAATATCAGTCAGAGCTCTAAATTTAAACAGTTACGTTTTTCATAACCTGTGACTGTTATTTAAAAAAACAAAAACTGGGATAGTAATCAGAATCAGTTACTACCACAAAATCATTCAAGTTTAGATGCATTCTATCTTCTTTACAGGAATTTTCCCTATATATATATAATTTTCTCCAGGTAGGGTGATTATTCAACTTTACAACCATGCAATAAAATTCTACGAGCATGGATGAAAATTCAATGCACAAGGCCTCTCAAGTTACCTACTGTTATGCAACAAAATTCATTAAAAATCATTTTGTAGGCTCCAACATAATTAGTGAACAACTGCTAATAAGACCTTGATGAAGATGTATTTATCCTTAATAATAAGTATTCAGACATAAATAAACACTGCACATTTGGCAACTATTTTGATTTATTAGCAAATGATCATGGTAACTGATTTAGGTTACAAATGGTTATTAGGGAAAAGTATCTGCTACTCTAAACCAAAGGGCGATAATAATTTGGCATTTTACTAATTCCAGCAGTTATAAAACTTGTAAAGGGGCTGGCGTGGCGCAGTCGGTAGCGCGGCGGATTTGTAACCGGAGGCCCCGGGTTCAATCCTCCGTGGTGCCACTGAGTTCCGTCGGTGTGTTCTTGGGCAAGACACTTTACCTTAGCCTCGTCCGTCGGATGGGGACGTAAACCGGGCGGTCCCGTGTATCGGTCTATCCTCCGAGCACGTTAAAGAACCATAGGAATCTATTCGATAATAAGAGTAGGGCAGGTTCCCGGATTCCTATGTATCCTTCCCCTTTCTCTGGGGCGGCTCTAAATAACCTATACTGTGTTGATGAGCCGTTAAACAACATTCAAATATAAAACTTGTAACTGTTTAAGGTTAGAGCTCTGACTGATAACAAATAGATTGGACACTATGAAAACTGATAACAAATAGATTGGACACTATGAAAACTGATAACAAATAGATTGGACACTATGAAAACTACCTAAATTTCAAGTGGCACAGACCGGAAATTGCACAAAATATTTCCCAACTTTAAACACACATACCGGTATATGAAGATTTTGAAGATTTTTATAGATACAAGATTCATTCATGCCATATAGATACAAGTTTCATTCATGCCAAATCCCATCACAAATTTAATTTTGTTTCCAATGATAGTCTTTTGTTTTCTCCTACATTTAGAGCAAAAAAGAAGTTTGACTGAAACTTTGACTATGTCAAAACCTTGATTTTAAAGAGAAAAGCGAAAAATGACATTTTTAACATCTTTTTATACAATTTCTTATTTTGAAAATAAACATAAATTATTATAATCCCATTTTGCTATTCACTATGAATCTTTTGAATGTATTCTCATCAAAATCAGTAAATAATTGAGACAGAAGATAGAAGGAAAAGTTCAGGTGCCACGTGATATTTTGGTTACTTCATTGGTTAAGATAGGGAGTTTCCTATCTGTTTATTAATATGTCAGCGACTATTCCAAGACCGAAAATTAAAATTTCTTAAGCTGACGCAAAACGTTTACGTTACAGTTCGTCAATGTTTGGAAAGCTAACATTGCCTCGCATCCATATCACGACATGGCGCAATTCTATACAATTATCGTCGTAATCACATACAAACGAAATTAAAAGATAGCACATTGTTTTTTTGTTTACAAAATTCAATTGAATTGGATTTTATAGTCGCACCAACAGCTAAGGTCATATGGCGACTTTCCAGCTTCCACTGGTGGAGGAAGACCCCAGGTGCCCCTCCGGGCAATTTTCATGCACGGGCGGGCACCTGGGTAGAACCACCGACTTTCCGCAAGCCGGCTGGATAGCTTCCTCACATAAAGATTCCTAGGCCCATGAGGGATTGAACCTACAGCGGTGAGGGGTAAGTGATTGCAAGTCAGAGACTCTACCACTCGGCCACGGACGCCCCTTGTTTACAAAAAACATACAATCTGACATGCATGTGCTAAAACAAGTTTGATTATTTTTGCGCCATCATCATTTCATGTAATTATATGTTAAAATTATTCAACTCAAACTAAATCGAGCATTGTGAGTGGCTGAAATGCCATAATAAGGGTCTGCTAATTACTCATCACACATTATGGTCATGTGGTTGCCTAGCTCTGATTCAGCTGAGGGAGCAGTTATCCCCTTGGTGGACAAGAGGTTTCAAGTTACAGAGGAAATGAAGAGCTCAGTGTGTGTTGTTTTATGTGCCGCTATGCAGTTCAACATTGTAAAAAATCTGATTTATTTTGGGGGTTTTGTCCTGCATCCAACAATTCGGATAATTTTATTTCGGATTTTTGATAATCTTAATTAGTCTGGTGACTTACATTTCGGTCTGGAAACAGTAAACCCGACAACTTCCCAAGCCCTGGTTGGTTGCATGCATTTTCATAACCCTGCCTCTGATAGATTTGATAGGTGATACCTATATATACACACACACACTATGTGTAATACAATTATAGGAAATCATATTCAGCAAATTATTGATTTCTGGGAATTTTATGTGTGATCGGTAGATCAAAAGCAAATTCGAGTCTACCGGAGTCTTGACATGTTACTGCAGCAGTTCCTCTGAACGTACTATAACAGATGAAATATCAGAATCATAATAAAAGGCTGTGAACAAGCGTTCTTACGAATGATGGGAGGTATACGGTATGGTTCTACCCAGGAAAAGTGGGTGGTCTGCGTCTGCCTCCACCACAAACAAGAAATTGCAGCTGTCACAGCTGCAGGAAAAATGTTCGACAATTCTGAACATATTAATATTTCAGGGGTCAAGCTAGTGGAGAAGGAAAGCACAGCGAAGTGGGAAATTCACAACTATTTATATTGGTTTAATAAAACTGGATGAATGATTTATATATGTTGTCAATTTTTATTTAAATACCTATGATATAAATAGGCCTGTTGTTTCATTTCAAATTAAAGTTTTTTTTAATTTCATGTTTTAATAATTTAATTTTGAGTGGTCATATTCAATATGCAAATAATTTTAGAGAATTTAATATGAATGCCGTTAACGGCTCATCAAAACATTATAGATTATTTAGAGACGCCCTTGAGAGGAGAATGATACTTGTATAGGATACGTGTATAGGCCCATACCCTTACTCTTACCGAAGTTTCTTTGTTTTTTACATGACATAATGTGAATTCTAGTGCATTTTCAAACACTCAACTGCTAAATCCTATGATAATGACCCCATGCGAGGCCCTTAAAATCTGACAAGCATAGGCTAACATAGCTTGTCGAATTTTAGGTGTGATGGTGTGGGGTGGGTGGGATGAGAGCCTCTGGTTCGCCCTTGTTATTCAGGGATCACCCTAGGATTGAATTTCAATGAGACAAAATGTCTCATTTGCTTGATTTTAATGAGACATTCACCATTTTCATGAAACATTTCGGATGCGAAGCCGAACGACAAGTGGTTGTTTGTCGACCGCACGTAGCGCTGGAGGCCGCTAGGCGGGTCTGGGAGCATGATCCCCAGAACATTTTTGAAATTTAGATGTGATTTCCTGCATTCTGGCTCATTCCCAGTAGTGAAAGTAAAAGTTGTTAAAGCATCCGAAATAAAGCGTGTCCGAATTTAGGTCAACTTTTTACGCTAGCATAGTTTTACAATTGCTTGCACCACTCCAGTACATAGTTCATCGCGTCAAATCATTATAGATCGGGGGATAATGGTCAGATATTACTAGAAGTTGATGAATTATTATAAAAATGGTCATGTTTATTCATAATCAAGCGATTTTCTTTGACACCGCCACGTCCACGAAGCAAAAGCGAACCCGAAGTTTACCGACATAACAATCTCGTTGATTTTTTTTCATGTGAAATGGTAAAAATGGATTTCCCGAATTCGGTGCAACAATTTGTTCCATTTGTCATTTTTTCATGCGGTTTTTGAGATTTTAATGCGAGAATGTCGCGGAATCGCGGCCTAGAGTGATCCCTGTTATTTGGGGATAAGCCAATTCAATCTGTTAGGTATGAATTGAATTTTGTCTAATGACTCATCAACACATTCGTTATTCGAGAGAGGAGATCACAAACAGGAATCTGGAACCTGACATACTATAACGAATATATTATTCAGGGGTCAAGCCAGACTCCAAAAATAGGGAGGTCACTTCTCCCTCCAGTCAAAACAGGGAGAAGTTTTTCAAAACAGGGAGACTTGAGGTCGGTCGACATGAGACGGACGATTAAATATCGAGTTAACCAATTGCATGTTATTTTATTAATTATTTGTATTGGAATTATTTCTGTTACTAAAATAATGCATAATACTAATAAAGCATGTATTATTATTATCATTTTGTTATTATTATTTTATTATTATTATTATTTTCCCACGGCCTTCAAAGTGAACAGTGCCAAAAATCCTATCTGTCTTGAACACCCTACCCCCACCACACCTTCGTTTCATTTTTATTGAAAATACTTATTATTCGATAATTACCCCAAACTTAGTTTTCATTCATTCCCGCATTGAGTAACATACGTTATTGATATCTATGTCTAATCGTAGAATACAATACATTTCCGCTAATTTCTCTCGTCAATAAAACAATCACAAACAAACTCTCTTTATACCAAACACATTTCTTTATTTCATAATTAGCCACAATAAAACACACAATCAAAGTTTTGTTTATTAAAGATTCTTTACAATTAACTGTGCCGATGTCAATCTTATAATTTATATACACTGTCTTTTAAATTTATTTATTTTGGGAGATTTTTCAAGGTATCTTGTTGTCAATCATAATCATAACCCCGCCCTTGCGCAGTGTTTTGTAGTACGATTTTTAAGTATTCATCAAACGAAAAAATACGACAGCTTTGATTGGTTTACTTAAATAGAATGCGCACATGATTCCCCACATAATCTAATCACGTGATCGCCTAACGAGCAAACATGGCGGTTTATATTCTCATCTCGCCTAAGGCAAGCCGATAAAGATCGATAATTAGGCTATTGCCCTGATTAGATAAGAGTCGCGTTGTTATTTAATGGTAATGGGATTAAATAAGGTACGTGTGATACACGCGCTGATTGTGTATTTTAGAGGCTTTTGTTTATTATGAGGTAAATCACATTTGAAATTGCCGAAATTGACCCGAATTTGCCAAAAATGACGGCGACTCAAATTTCGCCCCACATGAATAAAAAAGCGAGGTCGGCCAAACTACAGCGAAGTTTTTAGCGACTTCGCCTAATCGCGTGACCCCTGATTATTATTATATGCATTAGTTCCTTAAACTAACGTGCTTGGAGGATAGACTCCAATATACAAATGATTTTCTTTTTTCTACAGTTTTCGCCATTTGTGGCTTGAAATCGAGAATGTACATTTTTTTAAAATTTAACTTCTTTCATTAACGTTACGATATTCAAAGTAATTATTCCTTCGTAATGCCATTATTGTGTAGAGTTGCTTGCCGGTCTTGGATTTCTGTATAGCCTTTGTTTTGTTCGCAAATTTGGTTGAAAATTCATAAATTCTTTTTCTAGTTTTCGCCATTTGCGGCTTGAAATCGAGAATGTACATTTTTTGAAAATTTAACTTCTCTTTCATTTACGTTACGATATTCAAAGTAATTATTCCTTCGTAATGCCATTATTGTGTAGAGTTGCTTGCCGGTCTTTGATTTCTGTATAGCCTTTGTTTTGTTCGCAAATTACACAGTTGAAATTGGTTGAAAATTCATCAATAAAATCGCCTTTATTTTTCATAAATGTATAAACATTCTAAGTGAAACCATAGATCTACATACATATAATTATTCCTTTGTATTGCCATTATTGTGTAGATTTGAATGACGGCCTTGGATTTCTGTATAGCCTTTGTTTTCGTCTCAAATGTTGCCGTTTTAAGTTGGTTAAAAGATAGTATTACGATGCGAGACCTGTATATTCGGTATGACACGTTTGACATTTGGGGTACTTGCGTGCAATAAAACAGAAATATTATATCAATCACCAACATCCTGTTATTTGGAACACAAAACAACCCTTTGAATTACATCTGTTACCGCCCTTCTAAGTGGACAATATGCCGAAATATCGTGCACGACCACCTTGTATATTCGGTATGACACCTCTGACTTACGACCGCACTGTATATTTGGTATCGAACGGTGTTAATTAGAAGGCACCAGATGTGCAATATGGAACAGTAGACCACTAAATCTATCATAGTTTAATTAAACAAGGCAACTGAAGCCAAAATCAAGTCGAATTACCTAATGAGCCAGCGAACTTATGTACTTACATGTATCATTATGCATGTATATTTACAATTTGATGAGTCACATGATCATTGTCGCAGTTTCACCTACGGTCATATTATTTATTTTGTTTATTAAAGTTAAAACAAAAGTCACTTTATAGAATGAAGAATAATCTCTCAGCTTGTATTTGAATTAGCCAGCTAGTTTAAATACTTTTCCCAGAAGAAATAATACAGCAAGGATATATATATATATATATAATTTGTCGAGTCACATCACTCGCAGTTTCACATACGGTCAAACGAACGTAATTGTTCTTATTTAGTTCGTTTTTAGTAAAGCATTATCTTTCAGCTCCTATTTGAATTAGCCAGCTAGCTTAAATTCTTTTCCCAAAATAAACAAATCAGCAACAAAATGTATATATATATATTTTTAAATTTGCCGAGTCACGACACTGTCGCAGTTTCACATACGGTCAAACGAACGTAATTGTTCTTATTAAGTTCTTTTTTAGTAAAGCTAAAACATACATCACTGCATAGAATAAAAAAATATCCTTCAGCTCGTATTTGAATTAGTAGCCAGCTAGCTTAAATACTTTTCCCAAAATAAACAAATCAGCAACGATATGTAAATATATATTTTTTAAATTTGCCGAGTCATGTCAATGTCGCAGTTTCACATACGGTCAAACGAACGTAATTTTTGTTATTTAGTTCGTTTTTCGTAAAGCTAATTTTTGTTATTTAGTTCGTTTTTCGTAAAGCTAAAACCAACATCACTGTATAGAATAAAGAATTATCTTTCAACTCGTCTTTGAAATAGCCGGCTATCGTAAATACTTTTCCCAAAATAAATAAATTAACAACGATATGTATACTAGGTTTTCTTACATTTGATCAATTCGTAAGACTGTGCGTAACTTAGCGCAATGCGCATGCATCATAATACGGGCAAAGCTCGACCTGCCGAAGGCAGGTCGGGCGAAGCCCGACTATGGGTTACACGTATGTACATGTATGCATGGGAATGAATATGTTAAATACTCACTAACTGACAATACTAATTTTCATTTTCGTAGTACGTCAAACTTGAATTTTGTCTCCAAGATTGCGGACGGCGCCATTTTGAAACTTCCGGTCTAATTTTTGACCAGCTTCCTGTCTCACGGTGAAGTCACGCAGACGTGATTAACAGTTGAAAGCCAAAAGTAACTTACCGGCGTTCCATTGTTAACAGAAATAATTAATTTTGAAGGATGCTTACATTTTTATGAAGGATTGCGTGTACCCAGGAGTTTTCTATATGTTTTTGAGTATTTCTAGGACTCTGAAGCGCTTCAATTTTGAAGCGTCTGTGATCGGTGTAGATGTACGTTTCGCACGTCGTAATCGGTATAGATCGTACGTTTCACACGTCGTAAAGAAAGTTTCCACGGCGCGTTTGCGTTCTCTACGTCGTGCGACTGTTACATGTCACAGGCCTTACTCTCCGCTATTTTTACGGAAAATACGAATTAAGTGACCTTGCTGTGCAATGTTTTCGTTTAATAAACAAACAAATTAACGCAGCTCTGTTGCATATTTGTTGTTAGCGTTTCTAAAATGAACAAATGTACTTATAAAGGGAGACTAATCTCTTGACTGTTTAAAAAGGACAGGTTCAAAACATTGACCCTTCCCCCCTCATCACCACCAGAGCCTTTTACTAGGTTCAGGGCTTTTTTTCAAGGAAACTGGGAAAAGGCCTAGGCCTGCTGAATTTGGGAAAAAGAAGCGCGTAACTGTCCAAATTGGGAAAAAAAATAGCGTGATTTTTGTTGTTTTGGGAGATTTTTTTAAGGGAAATTTCATTAAAATGTACTTTTAGGTAAAATATTGATTAGGTTTTATAACTGAGTTATTTTAACATACAAACTATGTAAAGTATGTCACATAATTACCAAAAATGGGGAAAATTGCATGATTTTCGAAGTAATTTGGGTGGGGAACTGGCCTTATACGGACAGCTGCGAACAAAGGGTTAAACGGCCTCAACTACCTAAATACTACTACCTATGAGTCTCATTCATTAAACATAGAAAAAACATCCTATGTATTTTGATGGGTATTTATGCCAACAAATAGAACCTTGATATTTCAATTTTATGTATACACTTACATTCCGTTGGACATGCTAGAATAAATAATATACATGTTGTTAGATTCTTTGAGATTATCTACAGTGGTTCGGTCAGGGAAGGCTCGGATTACAAATAAACATGTGTTCACCGTGACCGGACCATCTCCTTTAAAACGCTGCCGACATATTTTATGAGAATAAAACGAATCTATTTTTTCCGAAAACTGTTCAGTTTGTTAGCCCCCGAAAATTGAAATACAAGGACTCACACAAAAACTGCACCAAAAATGCTTGTTCATATTTTCTGTTTAAAGAAAAATATCAAATAAAGTCTGCACTCAAATCTATCCGTATCTAATTGTTTTCGAGTTCAAAGTCTTATTACAGATACAAAATAAAACAAAAAGCTGACCTTCCTACCCACTACTTATTGTTGCAGTAAACACGGGTATTATTTTATTAGGCCTTACACATATATTTATTTACATATTTATGTAAAGATCTATCTATAACTATTTCCTGACTTTTAGATCTGATCAAATTTATAGTTACTAACCCTTAAAATTGAGATGGGTAAAAAAGTGTACATGCTATCAAATTGCTTTGCCCGTTACATAGGTAGTGCCTATTTCATATTACCTTACCTGTACGCGCAAGTTTCCATGGGTAAATTATTATTCGGCGGATAAATTGGATTTACGCCATGTTTCAAATCCAGTGTATGTAGATCTATGCTTACATATATGTTGAAAATGACTTAAAAACACCATACAAAAAAACTGAGACGGCTCGGTGAAAAGTAAGATCTGTTAAAACGAGTCCCCAAAATTAATATTGCTCGATCTAACATCTATACCCAGGACATTATAAAATGGAAAAAATGGCTTGTCCGGTTTTCGTTTCATTTTCAACAAACCAACAGGACATGACCATGAGGAAGTTATATCCAAGGAACATACGTGCATTGTTCGACAGTTAATTGATTTAAATTTAAACTTAATTAGTACATACTTGTAATGACTCTATGACATCTTTCCTATTCATAATATAATCAGAAAATACTGAACATTTTGTCAACAAATTATGTCAAGACTGAAAATAGAACGATAGATGGCGCTGTCAAAACTTACAACGTTAGACGCTTTAAATGCAACGGAAAGAAAGAATAGATTTAAAAGCAAACATTTACTGAATAAGACGGAATTCGTTGGTGTTGCATTTTAAACACACTTCTAAAATATTTGAATATTGACGGATGGGCGGTAATGCAGGCACGCTCATGGAGAAAAACAATACAAATAAATTAAAAAATGAGTGTGACGGGGTGGGGAGAGTAATCAAATGCCTGTTTGTTTTGCTTCAAAAGCCACCCAGCAAGTTCCACTTCAGTTGTTTTTCTTGGGAGAGAAAGCAACATGCACCTCCCATTTTCAGTCAACCTACGCCACTGGAGAAAACCAAATTTGACCTGAATAACAATCCCAAGCTTCCTTTCAATTAGCCGCACCTTGTAGTGAAGTTCCATTTAAATTCGTAAAGGGAAAGTAAACTTAATGAGCATAGGCCTAAACCAAAACCAAGTAACAGTGACCCGATGATGTGCAACTCGGCCCCCAGTCATCTCGGTCCCTAGTCATCTCGGCCCCGATTTGGTCAACTCGGCCTACTGACATGTTGCAGATTCTGCACGACTATCGATTGAAAAATATCAATAATATGAATATAGGCACTACCTATGAAACGGGCAAACACTCTAGTCATCTTGGTAGAACTTGTACAGTTAGGGAACTTTTGAAAAACCATCATGGTGATGATGTTTCATCATAAACACTTATTCTCATGGTGATTATTTTCCATCACCTTTCATGTTACTACATTTTCCAAAATAATTCAGGCAACGATGTATCGTCACATAGTATAATCTTGCAAACTTTCAATGTGAGGGTTTTCCATCACCCAGATTGAAAAACAATCACCTTGATCAAAGTGAAACGATTCATTCCTGTCGCGAAACGATTCGAGTCAAAGCTAAATTCTTCGTCTATACATTTTTAGAAAATGTTATAACAATCATCAAACAGAATTCGGTAAAATGTGGATGATATGCAGTAACACATGTGTTTACATTCTGCACCGATTTCTGTATTTTTTCTCGAAAACCACCCCGTATGTATACCGAATCTCGTTTATAATCAATGTAGGGCATGACGGCCATCGATAGTCGTGCAGAATCTGCAACAAGCAATACAATGGCGATCTAGCATGATGTACCACAACAAGAAATGCACTGTACAAATTACTACATTGAAACAGTAGTATGGACAGCTTTTTTAAAATGATTTAATTAATATTTTGACATTTAGACAGTTGTCTGTGTTATCTTGTTCATTTCATTAAACGCTACAATATATGACAATCTTATATATATTTATGATTTTCACTTTTTTTTAAAATTAAATTGTTGATAATTTTTGCTTTAGATCACCTTAGCCAAATGGTGGTATGTTGGGCTCACTCTTTGTCCTTCGTCCGCCCGTCAGTCATCAGTCGTCTGTCATTAGCCGAGGTCTCAGTGCAAAACTGTGTAACTACATTATAAATGTATATGAAGTTACAACAGTTTTTCACTGAGCCCTCGAGCCAATTTTTTCAAATGAACCGCCGGATGAATTGTAACCAAATTTGGTGTGAATCATGAATCATCCTATATAAAGCACTCGCAAGTTTGTGCAAATGTTTTGTCCCTGGGATCAAATTCGGCCCTGCACCGGGGCTTATCAGTTTAAATAAATCAGTATTAAAAAGGCATAGAGCTGACATTTTGCATGTAGCATTGTCTTATGGTTCTCTACAAAGTTTGTTCAAATGATGACTATGGAGTCATAAATGGCCGGACCGCAGGCTTCGCATATTTTACATAAAGTTGTACAGGGAATAATTCATAATTCTTCTCCGAAACTATAAGACATGGGTAATAAATGGGGTGAGGGGTCACATGTTTTAGATGGAGATCTTCAGGGAAAAACTTTAACATTATTATTCTCCGAAACTCCAGGAAATAGAGCTCTGATAATTGCCTTATAGTTTTCTATCAAGTTTGTTCAAATGTTGACCCGAGGGTCATAAGTGTCCATATCTCGAGGGTCACGTATTTTACATAGTTTTTCCATGTAAAACCACGCACTACTTTGGGGAGCCATATTCCTCTTGTTGTATTGAATTGGGGTTTTAAGGCGCACCAACACATGAATAGGTTATATGGCGCCTAAAAGGCATGAACATGCCAGGCTCATCTTCCATGTACATCGAGATAAAATATGGAAAATGGGCCTAGAACCTTCTCACCCTGAACTGCAGAGTTGCTGCAAATTCTATCGTAGAAACTCCATTTACGCTGGAGCCACGTTATTGTTTTTCTGCCACTGCTCTTTGATGCGAGCGAGATGGCACCTGAAACAATGCAGGGGTCATGATGAAGACCTTTAATGAGCATGAACAAAAAATGACAAATGAATATGAATGGGGGGGGGTCCTACCCCTCTGCATGTGACGGTGTGTTTGCAGTGGTTGTATTCTACCCCGGCAACCACACGGGGATCCTCTTGTTGTAAACACAGAACTGTTCTGATTTATTTAATCGGGCCCCGTTCCTGTGTTTTCCTCTTGTTGTAAACACAGGAACGGGGCCCGATTAAATAAATCAGAACAGTTATGTTTGTCATTGTACAAATAACTGATAGGTGTATTTCTTTTCTTTCTTTTCCACGAAATAAATAATCGTCTCATAATCATTATAGTAATTGTTTATACATGTTTTCAAATTGTGATTAAAATCTGTGATCAACAATGAAAGTTTAGCAATATTTGATTTTTATAGTCGGTTTAAACTTTGCCTCTGTTGCTTGTTTTTGAACAATTTGCCAAATAATAAACACATCAGTGCGAGTGTAAATTGGAAGATCATTAACATTACAGGACGAAGCAGTTTTCACCTCGGGCTCATTGTATCTATCTTTATTGTTTATTAAAATTCGTGGCACATACCTTGGTTTAACTTAATCAACTTTATCAGGGTTTATGAACAAGCAGGTAATTTCCATTTCCGAGTTTTGAACCAGATCACAGTAGCAACAGTAAAACTGTTTCTTTCCCTCCATCTTGTTGTCTGAAATACATAAAAAAAAGAAGCTTTATTATAGGTAGGAAATTATTATTTGAGTAATACACTTATTCTATTGTAGCGAAATAGTTGGATCTGCAGAAAAAGCATAACAATTGTAAACATCTAGTTCACGCAAAAACCGAACCGAAAACGAGTCGGCTGCGAATTCATATTTCTATAGTTTATTTATATGTAATACTAATATAATTTGAAGAATAAACAATATTGTTGATAAAGATGAATGGACGTTTTCTATTAAACATATTTTACAAACACTATTTGAGTTGTAAGATCATGGCGGGGATTTCTTTATTTACACTGTCCTGTTTTAATGGGGTGACAGTAGGGTAAGTGTGAGGTTTGGTGCACCCTAGAACCGGTTTAAACCCCCCAGTGGCCTACTTTGCCACTGACCGTTCCAAGGCGGTAGCCCTATTGTCAACAATTTTGTGTTTGTGATGTCGTTTGCATTTATTATTACTTTTGCCTTCTTGTTTGTCTGTTTGCGTGTTTGTTTTGTGGTTGACTGTCCTCCTTGAATGCTACTTTCCCTGTCCGATCGTTTTAAATTTCTTCGCTTTGCACGTTTTCTTTTCATATTTTTGTTTATCACTATAAATCACATTATTTAAACTTGGGGATGGTTTATCTTTGTTCTTGCATACACTATTTGGTGCAAAATTATGGCAACAATCGACAGCTGATGTTTGAATTAGGTGGATGAATTCACTTATGTCAGTTTTCCAGTGTTGTGCAGGGAATAAAACTTAAATTAACACGTATAAATTCATGGTCAAACTTTAGAAATAATAGTCCAAATACACTCACTCATTTCTCTCCTGGATATCTGGATAAAATCATGGTTTTGACTGAGGACCCCATTGTTTGTAAACACAGGAACGGGGCCCGATTAAATAAACCAGAACAGTTATGTTTGTCATTGTACAAATAACTGATAGGCGTATTTCTTTTCTTTCTTTTCCACGAAATAAATAATCGTCACATAATCATTATAGTAATTGTTTATACATGTTTTCAAATTGTGATTAAAATCTGTGATCAACAATGAAAGTTTAGCAATATTTGATTTTTATAGTTGGTTTAAACTTTGCCTCTGTTGCTTGTTTTTGAACAATTTGCCAAATAATAAACACATCAGTGCGAGTGTAAATTGGAAGATCATTAACATTACAGGACGAAGCAGTTTTCACCTCGGGCTCATTGTATCTATCTTTATTGTTTATTAAAATTCGTGGCACATACCTTGGTTTAACTTAATCAACTTTATCAGGGTTTATGAACAAGCAGGTAATTTCCATTTCCGAGTTTTGAACCAGATCACAGTAGCAACAGTAAAACTGTTTCTTTCCCTCCATCTTGTTGTCTGAAATACATAAAAAAAGAAGCTTTATTATAGGTAGGAAATTATTATTTGAGTAATACACTTATTCTATTGTAGCGAAATAGTTGGATCTGCAGAAAAAGCATAAAGATGTAAACATCTAGTTCACGCAAAAACCGAACCGAAAACGAGTCGGCTGCGAATTCATATTTCTATAGTTTATTTATATGTAATACTAATATAATTTGAAGAATAAACAATATTGTTGATAAAGATGAATGGACGTTTTCTATTAAACATATTTTACAAACACTATTTGAGTTGTAAGATCATGGCGGGGATTTCTTTATTTACACTGTCCTGTTTTAATGGGGTGACAGTAGGGTAAGTGTGAGGTTTGGTGCACCCTAGAACCGGTTTAAACCCCCCAGTGGCCTACTTTGCCACTGACCGTTCCAAGGCGGTAGCCCTATTGTCAACAATTTTGTGTTTGTGATGTCGTTTGCATTTATTATTACTTTTGCCTTCTTGTTTGTCTGTTTGCGTGTTTGTTTTGTGGTTGACTGTCCTCCTTGAATGCTACTTTCCCTGTCCGATCGTTTTATATTTCTTCGCTTTGCACGTTTTCTTTTCATATTTTTGTTTATCACTATAAATCACATTATTTAAACTTGGGGATGGTTTATCTTTGTTCTTGCATACACTATTTGGTGCAAAATTATGGCAACAATCGACAGCTGATGTTTGAATTAGGTGGATGAATTCACTTATGTCAGTTTTCCAGTGTTGTGCAGGGAATAAAACTTAAATTAACACGTATAAATTCATGGTCAAACTTTAGAAATAATAGTCCAAATACACTCACTCATTTCTCTCCTGGATATCTGGATAAAATCATGGTTTTGACTGAGGACCCCATTGTTTGTAAACACAGGAACGGGGCCCGATTAAATAAACCAGAACAGTTATGTTTGTCATTGTACAAATAACTGATAGGCGTATTTCTTTTCTTTCTTTTCCACGAAATAAATAATCGTCACATAATCATTATAGTAATTGTTTATACATGTTTTCAAATTGTGATTAAAATCTGTGATCAACAATGAAAGTTTAGCAATATTTGATTTTTATAGTTGGTTTAAACTTTGCCTCTGTTGCTTGTTTTTGAACAATTTGCCAAATAATAAACACATCAGTGCGAGTGTAAATTGGAAGATCATTAACATTACAGGACGAAGCAGTTTTCACCTCGGGCTCATTGTATCTATCTTTATTGTTTATTAAAATTCGTGGCACATACCTTGGTTTAACTTAATCAACTTTATCAGGGTTTATGAACAAGCAGGTAATTTCCATTTCCGAGTTTTGAACCAGATCACAGTAGCAACAGTAAAACTGTTTCTTTCCCTCCATCTTGTTGTCTGAAATACATAAAAAAAGAAGCTTTATTATAGGTAGGAAATTATTATTTGAGTAATACACTTATTCTATTGTAGCGAAATAGTTGGATCTGCAGAAAAAGCATAACAATTGTAAACATCTAGTTCACGCAAAAACCGAACCGAAAACGAGTCGGCTGCGAATTCATATTTCTATAGTTTATTTATATGTAATACTAATATAATTTGAAGAATAAACAATATTGTTGATAAAGATGAATGGACGTTTTCTATTAAACATATTTTACAAACACTATTTGAGTTGTAAGATCATGGCGGGGATTTCTTTATTTACACTGTCCTGTTTTAATGGGGTGACAGTAGGGTAAGTGTGAGGTTTGGTGCACCCTAGAACCGGTTTAAACCCCCCAGTGGCCTACTTTGCCACTGACCGTTCCAAGGCGGTAGCCCTATTGTCAACAATTTTGTGTTTGTGATGTCGTTTGCATTTATTATTACTTTTGCCTTCTTGTTTGTCTGTTTGCGTGTTTGTTTTGTGGTTGACTGTCCTCCTTGAATGCTACTTTCCCTGTCCGATCGTTTTATATTTCTTCGCTTTGCACGTTTTCTTTTCATATTTTTGTTTATCACTATAAATCACATTATTTAAACTTGGGGATGGTTTATCTTTGTTCTTGCATACACTATTTGGTGCAAAATTATGGCAACAATCGACAGCTGATGTTTGAATTAGGTGGATGAATTCACTTATGTCAGTTTTCCAGTGTTGTGCAGGGAATAAAACTTAAATTAACACGTATAAATTCATGGTCAAACTTTAGAAATAATAGTCCAAATACACTCACTCATTTCTCTCCTGGATATCTGGATAAAATCATGGTTTTGACTGAGGACCCCATTGTTTGTAAACACAGGAACGGGGCCCGATTAAATAAACCAGAACAGTTATGTTTGTCATTGTACAAATAACTGATAGGCGTATTTCTTTTCTTTCTTTTCCACGAAATAAATAATCGTCACATAATCATTATAGTAATTGTTTATACATGTTTTCAAATTGTGATTAAAATCTGTGATCAACAATGAAAGTTTAGCAATATTTGATTTTTATAGTTGGTTTAAACTTTGCCTCTGTTGCTTGTTTTTGAACAATTTGCCAAATAATAAACACATCAGTGCGAGTGTAAATTGGAAGATCATTACAGGACGAAGCAGTTTTCACCTCGGGCTCATTGTATCTATCTTTATTGTTTATTAAAATTCGTGGCACATACCTTGGTTTAACTTAATCAACTTTATCAGGGTTTATGAACAAGCAGGTAATTTCCATTTCCGAGTTTTGAACCAGATCACAGTAGCAACAGTAAAACTGTTTCTTTCCCTCCATCTTGTTGTCTGAAATACATAAAAAAAGAAGCTTTATTATAGGTAGGAAATTATTATTTGAGTAATACACTTATTCTATTGTAGCGAAATAGTTGGATCTGCAGAAAAAGCATAAAGATGTAAACATCTAGTTCACGCAAAAACCGAACCGAAAACGAGTCGGCTGCGAATTCATATTTCTATAGTTTATTTATATGTAATACTAATATAATTTGAAGAATAAACAATATTGTTGATAAAGATGAATGGACGTTTTCTATTAAACATATTTTACAAACACTATTTGAGTTGTAAGATCATGGCGGGGATTTCTTTATTTACACTGTCCTGTTTTAATGGGGTGACAGTAGGGTAAGTGTGAGGTTTGGTGCACCCTAGAACCGGTTTAAACCCCCCAGTGGCCTACTTTGCCACTGACCGTTCCAAGGCGGTAGCCCTATTGTCAACAATTTTGTGTTTGTGATGTCGTTTGCATTTATTATTACTTTTGCCTTCTTGTTTGTCTGTTTGCGTGTTTGTTTTGTGGTTGACTGTCCTCCTTGAATGCTACTTTCCCTGTCCGATCGTTTTATATTTCTTCGCTTTGCACGTTTTCTTTTCATATTTTTGTTTATCACTATAAATCACATTATTTAAACTTGGGGATGGTTTATCTTTGTTCTTGCATACACTATTTGGTGCAAAATTATGGCAACAATCGACAGCTGATGTTTGAATTAGGTGGATGAATTCACTTATGTCAGTTTTCCAGTGTTGTGCAGGGAATACAACTTAAATTAACACGTATAAATTCATGGTCAAACTTTAGAAATAATAGTCCAAATACACTCACTCATTTCTCTCCTGGATATCTGGATAAAATCATGGTTTTGACTGAGGACCCCATTGTTTGTAAACACAGGAACGGGGCCCGATTAAATAAACCAGAACAGTTATGTTTGTCATTGTACAAATAACTGATAGGCGTATTTCTTTTCTTTCTTTTCCACGAAATAAATAATCGTCACATAATCATTATAGTAATTGTTTATACATGTTTTCAAATTGTGATTAAAATCTGTGATCAGCAATGAAAGTTTAGCAATATTTGATTTTTATAGTTGGTTTAAACTTTGCCTCTGTTGCTTGTTTTTGAACAATTTGCCAAATAATAAACACATCAGTGCGAGTGTAAATTGGAAGATCATTAACATTACAGGACGAAGCAGTTTTCACCTCGGGCTCATTGTATCTATCTTTATTGTTTATTAAAATTCGTGGCACATACCTTGGTTTAACTTAATCAACTTTATCAGGGTTTATGAACAAGCAGGTAATTTCCATTTCCGAGTTTTGAACCAGATCACAGTAGCAACAGTAAAACTGTTTCTTTCCCTCCATCTTGTTGTCTGAAATACATAAAAAAAGAAGCTTTATTATAGGTAGGAAATTATTATTTGAGTAATACACTTATTCTATTGTAGCGAAATAGTTGGATCTGCAGAAAAAGCATAAAGATGTAAACATCTAGTTCACGCAAAAACCGAACCGAAAACGAGTCGGCTGCGAATTCATATTTCTATAGTTTATTTATATGTAATACTAATATAATTTGAAGAATAAACAATATTGTTGATAAAGATGAATGGACGTTTTCTATTAAACATATTTTACAAACACTATTTGAGTTGTAAGATCATGGCGGGGATTTCTTTATTTACACTGTCCTGTTTTAATGGGGTGACAGTAGGGTAAGTGTGAGGTTTGGTGCACCCTAGAACCGGTTTAAACCCCCCAGTGGCCTACTTTGCCACTGACCGTTCCAAGGCGGTAGCCCTATTGTCAACAATTTTGTGTTTGTGATGTCATTTGCATTTATTATTACTTTTGCCTTCTTGTTTGTCTGTTTGCGTGTTTGTTTTGTGGTTGACTGTCCTCCTTGAATGCTACTTTCCCTGTCCGATCGTTTTATATTTCTTCGCTTTGCACGTTTTCTTTTCATATTTTTGTTTATCACTATAAATCACATTATTTAAACTTGGGGATGGTTTATCTTTGTTCTTGCATACACTATTTGGTGCAAAATTATGGCAACAATCGACAGCTGATGTTTGAATTAGGTGGATGAATTCACTTATGTCAGTTTTCCAGTGTTGTGCAGGGAATAAAACTTAAATTAACACGTATAAATTCATGGTCAAACTTTAGAAATAATAGTCCAAATACACTCACTCATTTCTCTCCTGGATATCTGGATAAAATCATGGTTTTGACTGAGGACCCCATTGTTTCGCTTCAACAAACGACACTACCGAAATGCGTACACTTCCGTTCAGACACTGTGCATCTGTTATTGTAATTATTTTTAAAGGACTGTAACGGCAAAATTTAGTGTTGTTTTTTCAGAGGTCGAGCAGGCATGTACACAAATCTTTAATTCATGCACCCTAAACACTGTTTTTGAAACTTTTCCCCATCCAATTCACACACGTGACAATATCCGGTTATTGTGTTTGACGGTTTTGTGTGTGTGTCAGTTGCATTCATGAGTCGGGCACTGAGATTCTTACATTGATTTCCTATTTTGTTTTATTTACATAATACACTAGTGTAATAAATAAGCAAATAAAGGCTAACTCATCTCTGTCTTCCGTTCAGGTCGGTTTGCAATTGCAATTGTCCCGTCCATTTCCAAAACGTTACACATACCACTACCAGATTATGCCAGATCTTTTTTACCGGTATTTTTCTTTCTTTTTTTCGTAAAAAGTTTCACAGGAGGAGGCGAGCAGGGGGAGTGGGGAGGGGGGGGGGGAATACTGAACCTTTATAAGTCTGTATCTTGCACAGGAGTTGCACAGGAGGAGGCGAGCAGGGGGAGTGGGGAGGGGGGAAAGACTGAACCTTTATAAGTGTGTATCTTGTAATGGTGTTAGTCACTTTGTAAAACATAAATTGGAACATAACATGATCTTGATTTTTAAACATGATATAAATGTGGTTGTTTGAAATGCTGGACCAAACAATTAATAACGGATCCTTTTTTAAAACATTTCTGTTTATTTAATATAACATTTTGGATTTTTCTTTTTTTTTTGTGCAAAATTTAGGGTCTGAGGTACTGACGAGTTTGTTGTTGAATGGAGAAGACTCATGGAGGACTGAATATTCTGATTAGTCTTCAAGAAAAAAGTGACTTCTATCCGATGTGTATTTAAAGGGAATGTAGCGACACAGCCAAACAGCTCTGTTATTGAGAGTTCTGAAAAACATGGAACAAGGTGAAAGAATTATCAAAATCGGATGATAAACAAAAAAGATATGACCATTTAAAGGTTGTTCTAAAATGAATATGGGAGCCGCCATTTTTAGAACAATGACGTCATAGTTCCATATTACCATATATGAAATATTGATAAATCTCATTTAAAACGATTTTCTTCAACAGAAACTTCAAATGATCATATTTTCTTTGTTTATCATCCGATTTTGATAATTCTTTCACCCTTGTTCAAGTATCTCAGAACTCTCAATAATACAGATGGTTTGGCTGTGTCGCTACATTCCCTTTAAATGGTTGTCTGTGACTGATATGTGCATGTTTACAATCAGCTTTGGATAATGACACAAACATCATTTAGTTACTGATAGTTATATCATATGGACCTTTCGATGAAGACACATTTCAGCAATGGATTTGTCGTTCTTTAAGACCATGGCACTGAAGTAAAGTTGACATACCGTATGGATTTCGCAAGTAACTGTTCATATTACACAGTACAGTTATTAAAAGGCGTTACTTACTCGGGTTATGGGAACCGGGTTTAAGGCGGAATGCAGTTCAGGGTTAATTGACAGTAGACTAATTGACACATAGGAAAAGGAAAAGGTACGTAATATTTCTTAATATTATATTTACAATAAGTGCCTTAACTTCACACCAATGCTTGTGATAAGAGTGTGAATCATGCAGTAGAATCAATCCCAAACAATATTGGCAAATGTCTCTTTAATCCAAATTGTTAATGTAGGGAGGAACGTATGCGAGTCAGACATGTCTGGTTTTCAAACTGGAAGTAGTTACAAATTAAACAATGCAAAATAATAGCATGTTTTTCTTAAATCAAGGGAAATAACTCTGATATTAATAATCCGATTTAGCTGGTTTTCAAAATCGTCAGAGCTTTTATTGAATTCAACAATCAGAGCAAGTTTGGTAAAGAACAGATGAAAAATGAAGGCCTCATCATCTTAACAATATATGAAATATAAGGCCATTTATTTAAAAAAAATGACACTGTACAAAGACTAGATGGCTGTTCCGCGGAACACGTGTGTCGCCTGTCAGCGCTTTGTCAGTATAACACGTTTTTTTGGACCCAGATAAATGACCTTGACAAACTGGCCTGGGTAAGTTTTCGTGAAGAGAACAATTTAGTATTTAACCCATATACTGACCTTCAGTGTGACCTTGACCTTTATATTTTAGTATGGTATTGTCGATGCTGTCATGATGAGTATATATTGAAAGTTTGATGAAGAAATATCAGGAAATGATAAAGTTATAACCAACGTTAAGTTTTCGTGAAGAAAAAAATGAGTATTTAACCCATATAATGACCTTCAAGTTTGGGCTTGCGAGGCTTAGCGGATGACTACGGCGAGATTGCAAACAGATCCAGAAGCACATTTTGAACCCACAGTTAGGTATAATTCACGTTTTTTTACATGACAAACCGAGCAACATGATGGTTGTTTTTCCCTCGTGACTGAACCCACGTGACCGAAAAGTAGTACCCAAGATGGTGTCTATTCTGTCCGAGATTATTTTTGGAAAAAAATGGTTGAGGCAGTTCCGATCGGTCATAACACAACGTCGCAGTTAGTTTTTGTGTTCGGAGTTAGTTATTAATATTTAGTGATTATGAATATTCTTTCTCTGAGAAATCCCAATCTTTCACCCATAGAAATGTAATAAAAGACACTAACACACTGTGTAACGAGATTCCTTCGTAGTGTGGGGGATATGTCACAGTACTATCTCACCAATATATGTACAACCATGTGTAAGTGAAGAGTACAATTGGAAATGAGAAGCCTAATGACGGTCTTTTAATCGTATTACAAATCATATTTACAAATAATCACCTTAGCGAGAACACAGACATATTAATAAATGTGTTATTAGGTCTGTGGTGAGAAATATATAAACTTAAGCAAATTACATTCTACCTAATATACGTATCTAACATACTGATTTATCTTAAAAAAAAGAAACGTCACCTGTTTTACTAAGTAATTAACAGCTTATTTGCAGTATTTGTAAGCATGTGTTGATATTTACACTTATTTTCTCCCTGATATGCCTATGCTTCATAAGACTACTTAGATCCGTGACTGCCAGGATACATTCAGTACATTTGATCGGCTGCTGCCATGCCACATTCAGTGCTTCATTAGACTATTTTGATAGGCGACTGCCATGACACCTCTAGTGCGTCATTAGGTACCGACCATTTTGATTTCTGGGGGGGGGGGGGGGGGGGGGCCTGCGATTTATTCTGAAAAAATATTCTGGCCCTAAAAATATTCTGGCCCTTGAATTGTTGAAAAAAAATATCCTGGCTCTGACTGGAGGGGGAAAAAAAATCCCTCAAATTGTTGAAAAAAAAAATCCAGCCTTCTCTCACATTCTTGGAAAAAAATAATCTGGATGCGAGTCCAGTTAGAGCAAACAAATAATCTGGCTCCCTCTTCAGTCTATGATAAATGTAGATCTACTCCATCAGCCACTGGTTTCAACACGGATATGTTTAACTACAATCTGGCTACATCCACAACTTCTGCTCAGAAGTTTATCGAAATCTCCAGTTGAAATGAGTTTAGATGACAGTGATAGTATTCATGGTTGTAATAAATGTGATGTACATAGATCACATTTAGTAATAAATGTGGTATTTATTAGTCATGGTAGTTATAAATGTGATAAATGTTACCACATACACTGGCAATGGTGGTAGTAAATATGTTGTACATTGTATAAAGTGGTATAAAGTGGTCATGGTAGTAATTTGGTTTGCATTGGTCATAGTAGCAATGAATGTGAAATGAATGTGAAATTCATATAAAGTCATAGTTATAATTAATGTGGTATACATAAGTCATGGTTGTAATAAGACCATTTTTTTTTTTTTATATATATAAATTCGTTTTACAAACCTTCCTACCACAAAACGAAATTAGGTATTTTATTTTTCCGTAGGGAATTTGATAGTTTTTTTTTTTTACCTCCTCCCAGATTTTAATAGAATATTTCATTCTCTTCCTTTCAATAAAATAATTAAACTATGCTTTACCACTTTTTTATTTTTATTTTTTTCCCTTCCTCCTACAGCAATTCTCTGTTTTGATGGTTCGTAAAACAAATAATAAAAAATAATGGCCTAAATGTGTTATGTAAATATTGCAATCCTGTGAGGGTGACAGTGAACATTTGTCAACCTTCTGAGGTTATTTATTTTATTATACTGAAAATATATGTTTGAAAAAGATATTTGGATCTGCTAAATATTCCTTTGAAATAAAACATGAGAAAACATTGTAACTTCTGTCTGTTCAAAATCACTATTCTCAGCACTTAGAAAATAAATTTCTGCGGATGGTCCTTCGTGTTCTTTCGGAATCTTCAGCTGTGAACTCATGAGTAAACTTTTCAAAGAATCTTCAGAAAGTTGTGCAAACCGTGTCCGCCATTTTAGTAAATGTTCATTGATTTGCATCATTTGTGCATGTTTCATACTCCTACACTGCTCATCATAGGATGTCCCAATACATATAAACGTGCTTTGAATAAACAAACATAAGACAGTACAAATTATATGGGGTGGCATTACAAAAAACACTAGCATTTGGTGACTCACTCCATGGAAACATTACAAGCGATATGAGATATTTCAAAAATGGGAAAATAACAGTCTATGGAAATTTAACATGGGTGGTCATGGTAGTAATAAATGTGGTATTTAGTCTTAGTAGCCATGGTAGTATGAAATGTGGTACTTAGTCTTAGTAGCCATGGTAGTATTAAATGTGGTATTTAGTCTTAATAGCCATGGTAGTATTAAATGGGATATACAGTGGTCATGGTAGTAATACTTGTGATATACAGTGGTCATGGTAGTATACAATGTGGTAAAGAGTAGCCATGGTAGTTATACATGTGATGTACTTTGGACATGTTAGTAATCAATGTGGTATGCAGTGGTTATGGTAGTATTACAATACAAGGGTCCTGGTACATGTGCAATGGACTTTGTGAATATCACCAACAAGCAGGTGGACTTAAGAAGCAGCTTCAGCCACATGCAGTGCCGGGGTACAGACAAACTATGCCTATATCCCAGTGTTAATAAGAATGGTATGGAACATGGTAGACATTGCACAGTACAAGACAATCTCCTACACCACCAAACAAACAT